>JAAHCF010000823.1:0-14949 GCA_038367545.1 Beauveria asiatica | reverse complement strand
AGATGTCGAAAACGGCACTGGCCGTTTTGCTCTGTATAAAAGCTCCTCGAACTCACCTTTTTTTTTTCAGGATAAAGACTGGACACAAAAGTACAACACTCTTCAAGGTCAACACCAACAACACACAACTTTCCAATTCCCTTTGAACAAACCCTCTTCTCTCTACATTATGAGAGCCTATCTCGCTTTGACAGTGGCCTTGTTCACACTGGGCGTTTGGTCGCAGGACTGCGGAGTAAGCAAAAGCGTCAACCATCAAGTCGGGACGACTTGGTCCTGGGTTCCGACCTGCCATATTTCTTTTTTTTTTGGTTCACTAACACGACTTTTCCCCTCTCTACCAGGTGAATGAAGTAGCACACGACTGCGGTTCGGTCTGCGAGAGTTGTGCAGACTTTAGCTGCGAGACCATTCGCTGCGGCGGCGGCTGCTGGTGCCAGTCGGGCCACCTCCGAGACAGCGTACGTTGTCCTCCCGCAAATACAACTTACAACCCATGATCAAAAAGAACTGACTTTTCCTCCCGCGGACAAAAAAGGCTGGCGCTTGCATCCCCATGGACCAATGCCCGAGTGGTGGCGTCAGCGACGACGCCGAAGACGACGACCACGAGCTGGAGCCGCGTGAGTGGCGTGGCGCCAACGTTCCCGGTTCCTGCTGGCGAAACTCTTGCGCCGAGAAAAAGTAAGCAGCGTTGGTTCATGTCTACTGGCAAGTCTGACTGCGGCTGCGCCGGCGAACTATTCAAATGTATATATTGACGAGTGGGGGCTCAGGATTAAGATGGGATTTTAACCTTTGTGCCGTATATAGGAATATGATTTGATTGGTTCACTATAATGCTACGTTACAAACTTGGCACAACCTTGCAGTCATCGTTGGAATATGTGCTGGGTGTTCCTCTTTCAAGGCTTCATGTTGCGCTACAAGCACCCGCCATCTGAGGTTGGCAAGCGACGGGTTGCCCGCCGTTGTTGCCATCTTGCTGAGGTTTTTGAATAGTGGGCAACATCTTTGACAAAGTAATGGCGTCAAAAAGGTCATTTAGAGGACTGTCTTCCTTTCCAGACGGAAATCCCATTTCCCATTAGTTCAATTGGTACACTACTGCTCTCTGACCTGCGACAAGAAGGATGCAGCAACCGCGCCGTGAACCTTGAGAGCCAGTGAGGAGCTCGGTTTCTTTCTTTTCTCAATCTATGCAAAAGGCATGAACGCGTTTTGGTCTGCACGGCAGTGTCAAAGACTGATAAATACCTGGATGGCATTGCAAAGAATTTCTCCAGGAATGTCAGTTGGGGGACCACTACAACTGGTCAGTAGACCTTTTACTTTTGCTTTTTCCTCAAAAGTTTCGAGCAGCCACGAGGTATCGTAAACACAGAAACAGAGTAGCCAGATAGGTTTGAGTGGTTAATCCTGAACCATGATGGCATAGAGGAGGCGATCGACTGACAGCTGCCGCCAGATGTGGTTCTTGAGTCCATCGCTTACTTGAAGAGATTCGCCAGTCTGGACAGCAGACTGCGACAGCCCGAGCAGATACCGACGAGCTTTCATCGCTGCCAGAAGACACATTCTCTGCTCTTCAGCAGCAATATATCTTCATGGACGACCATACTCAAGACCATTGTCGGCCCATCCGACAAAGACCTACGCACGAGTACGACGCGCCATACAAACTTTGACAGAATTACCGAATCACCCTCTTGGCCAGCATCGTCGTCCGTCTGCAGATTCTCAACACTAACGGCGTGCGCCCGCGGCTGGATTGCCCGATCGCGAGTTCTGGGCGACGTCGTGGTGCAGCGGTCATGACGCGCTAGCTATCGCATCCGGGTACGCTCGGGGGGGACGCAGCGCTCGGCCGACCGGTTCAGCCCTGGCCATGGTCTTCTCGCCGGGCGGACGGCGAGCGATAGGACGAGGAGGAAGCGTGACGAGAGAGAGAGAGAGAGGTTGCAGCAGAACGGACTCCGCGGCATGGGAGTGGGGAGGGTCAGGGAATGATTGTGTGCAGCCGCGGCGAGTTGCCGGCAGAAAGCAAAGGGCAGCACATCCGTCTCAAGGCTTGATCGGTGGAACATGTAACGGCTTGTTATCAGATGGTCTTCCTGCAATAGCCGAGAAGTTAGTAATAAGAACAATGTGCGTCAAAAAGTCTTGTGCAGAGTCCCGATATTGCGGTTGTCACACAGGTGGTGTTTGCTAGCCGTTCATGTGTCACAAAGTCATTATGATGTCTCGAGAAATGCTTTGACCTGCCAGTGACAAATAATCCGCCTGTGTTAGATAGAGAACCAGCTAGATGGCGCAAAATAGACGAGGGGCCAAGCGATGGAAAATACGAGGCGAAAAGATGGATGTGTTGGAGACTCTTAGCCTAGTTATGGTTCATGGAACCTGGAAACTTGGAATCAAAAAGTTGGACTTTTTTTCGACTTGTTGGGGCCATGTTTCCTATTACATCACTCATATAGACGTGTTTTGGCCTGCTCTGTCAATGGCAGCAATGCATGATATATTCCAGCCCAAGACGTCATGCATACTCAGTAGTCGACTGTCTCAGCCACGTGTGATTCTCGTCGATTTGACACTTGTGATGCCGTCTTCAAACGTGACTAAATTATTGTTATTTGCTTGTCAGTCTATAATTTTTGAAAAGGCTGGAAGGGTTATAGAATGGATGGAATTAATATCCCGCAGACGGCGTCACGTCTGTCCACTCCTCTTGTGCAGTGGCGTGGTCAGGCATGCATGCACAGAGCACACATGACGCCCACGGCTTTTTTTTGTCGCTCGTCGCTAGTTGGAGTCGCTAGTTGGATGGCACAATGGCTCGTCGTATCCTGTTCCCGAATTTGGCCTGTCCAGGCGACGCAGTCAGGGTCAAAGGGCGCTCCCGCTCCCGCTCCCGGTCAATTATTAGCTCGCGACCAGTGAATCAGCAGTGCCTTTGCCCTTTGGCCAGCAACGACGTCAATGGCCCGTCGCATCTCCATCAGGGGCCACTTGGGTCCTGGGATCAGCCGCCGGTTCCCATCGTTAGTGCCGACCTGGTGCGTTGTTCTCCTTCATCTAGCGGGTTTTGGGCAAGTTTTTGGTCGTCCCTTTTCGTGACGCTGCGGGTTGAAACTTTATGGTGGCATCTCGCTGGAACCCTTTTCCCCCAGCCACGTGACGCATAGGCCACTCCCTCAGAGCCAACCACCGACTTTTGTGTCCCAGACAGTAAGCGCCCATGAGAGCTAATTACTTCTTTATTCCTGATTTTGGCATTTTGGCTCTTCTCTGCAAATTCCAAATCGCTGCGCTTTGTTTACGACGTCGTCACTGTATGCCGTCATCGTCTTGTGGGCTCCCTCTCCCAGCACCTCGCGACAGGGTTGGTCTCCTTTCCTCGCATCTCAGACCGTCCGGCGTTGGACCAGATCTAGAAATTCCTCAGCTCCCCCTCGATCGGCCAATCTCGTTTCCTTGTCCTTCTCGCAGTTTCGACGTGGTTAGCTTGACTGTACAACCTTTATATCCGCTCCAGCGGCCATACATCTCAAGTCTGTCTCAAGACGCCTTTGCCCAATATCTCAACTCCAGCAGCGAGCCTCGCTACTCATCAAATTACTCCTCATTGCACCCGTCTTTTGCATCACAGCTGTGCAGTCATTCACCGCATAGCCACCATATATAACGCCACTCCTGCAGCGATTGTGCCCCGCGGTGGCACACTACTGGCCGGCGCTACCACAGTGGCTTTTGCACCACACTTTTCAGGCAGTGAAAGTCATCTAGATCAGGCTGAAACGAGTGCATATCAACGACTCACTGTCCATACAGCAACTTCCAAGGCTTCCTTTGCTACCACACAGCAGCCTCTTCACGCTCTACACCACATAGGCAGCCCTCCACATGTTCCTGATATTTACCCGCCACTCCTCAAATCATGCCTGCTCGAATAATTCGGGAATCATCTGACCCATACTCGAGGTCCTCGTACGTGTATGATGATGATAGGGGCAGGGCCCACGATTACTCGGACCGGCCTGGTACGTACTCTTCGTCACGTCGAGCCTCAGTATACGACTATGCGCAGGTATATGAGGATGACAGGCGCTATCGTTCAAGGGAGCGAGGTCACCACGTTGGCGCTGAGGATATTGAGAGACATCGGCGGTCCACGAGTGATCGTGACTCATATGGGAGGCTGAGTTCTTCAAGGACCCCAACACGAAGCGAGTCTTCAAGAAAGAGCCGGCATCATACTCCTCACGTTATTGAGAATTCACGGCCACCCGTCAGCTCTCGGAGTCACAGAGAGTCTCCAGAGGTAGTCTATGTCTCAGGCCCCTCACGCAAGGAACCGACTTCTTCGAGGAGAAGTAGATCAACCAGTCGATTCAGTCGTTGGTTCGGGGGTGGATCTTCAAGTCGGGCTCCCTCCCCGGAGAAGCCGCCCAAACGAGAGAGACGATCGCGATCGGAAAAGCCTAGTAGATCTACTCCTTGCGTGGCATGTCTCGAGGACACATCACCATCAAGAAGTGCAGATCTGAAATGCGGCCATCGAATGTGCAACTCTTGCCTTCGACGTCTGTTCCGCATGTCGATTACCGATCCACAGCACATGCCACCGCGCTGCTGCAGTCAAGAGCATATTCCGCTCCGATACGTTGGTCAGCTCTTTGATGAAGACTTTAAAAAGACGTGGAATCGCAAATTTACCGAGTACACCACACGCAACCGGCTGTACTGTCCGTCGCGGAAGTGTGGCGAGTGGATCATGCCAGACTCGATTCGAAGAGAGAATGGCCGCAAAGTAGCGCGCTGCGGACGTTGCAAGACCAAGGTTTGTGGCTCTTGTGGTGGCAAGTATCATTCATCAGCACAATGCCCGAATGATGAGGATACAGCCAGATTTCTTGACCAGGCAGCCGACGAAGGTTGGAAAAGATGCTATCAATGCAAAGCCATGGTTGAACTAAGAGAAGGCTGCAACCATATGACCTGGTAGGTCGATATTTCGCCCAGTCTTACATTTTCCTGACAACTAACTGTGGACAGTCGATGTGGTGCGGAATTCTGTATGAAATGCGGTGTTAAATGGAAAAGATGCAATTGTCCATGGTTCAATCACAACGGTATGGGCGCCGATTATCTGCACATGAATATCCCGGGCCATGGTGGGCAGCCTCCGCAAACGTATAGTGAAGAAGTGCGCTTGCGTCGCTTGCAGGAGCTCCGAGATAGAGTGGTGGCTAGGAACATGCAGCATGACGTCGAATACGAAATGACGGGAGCGTTAGGGGGCATAACTGGTCTCGGTAACGCAGCAGGCCACCACATGAACGAGAGCTATAGAAGGGACCACGCCCCGCTTCCATCGAGGCCACCCTCTTCGTTTGACCGGGCTGCCAGCTATCTCTCAGACGTCAACCGGGCCAGAGGCGGCTACGGGCCAAGCTTCCTGGAGCGGCAGGGCTCGACGCGAAGTCGCAGCGGACGACAGCCCTCAACGGTGCACGACGACCTACCGCTGCGGCGAGACTCGTACGGACGGCGGCCCTCGATGGACGAGAGGGAGTACCGGCGGGAGCCGCAGCGGTCGCGGTCGGAGCGCATCATCCCGGCCCGCACGTCGCGGCGGTACGAGGATGAGGCGGCAATTCACGCGCCCAGTCGAGGACGCCGTGCGAGCGCCGAGCCCCCACGCGGCTCCGCGTTGGCCGGGTTGAACGGCAAGGACCGGGGCATGGGTCGAGTGGCGGAGTGGAGGTCGTATGTCGAGATGGGCGTGCCAGATGGAGAGTCGGTGGTGGGACACGCTTGAGGGATAAGGGGATGGGAAATTGTTTTGCGGAATTTAGCGATCAACTACTGCATACGCATTATATCCGTGTTGCGCGCCTACGTGAGCGAACATTTATGGCACATTGATAATATGGCCGGGTATCCAATGCCTGGACACGTTCATCTGAATGGTAAAAATATGGACCTAGATGGGGAATAAGCCTTGTATCTTTAATAATAGTAATCCGTACATAGAATTCTTGAAGTGGGCTTTTAAAGATGACGGTTTCTGGGTTCAGATGTTGGCGAGTTGCTAAGTAGTCTGGAAGCACCGGAGCATGGCACGCGTGGACACAATGAATCATTACGTCATGGGTCATTTTCTTTTTTTGGTTGAGCGCCTCACCACGATCCGTGATTAGAAGGCCAGAGCCGTTGGGGTCGGCTTGGCTATCCCGTTTTAATAAAAACCTGCAAGCCACGCATGCAAGCACTTATCAAGACAATCAAGCCGCACGGGTGACGCTGGTCGGTGCGCTGGCGGCCTCAGTTCAGGGGCGCTCTTTGGTGGTTACAGCGGGGTAGATACGGAGTAGTCGCTGTAAATATAGAGTATTCAGGCAGGGCAGGGCGTGTGTGCCGGGCAAGTCAGTCCGCTAAGGTAGAGCCGGAAATGCGCTGTAACGTCCTGAACCAAGATTCCTCAAGCTTATTACAGTGGGTTGTAGGTACTGTGGACGATGCCGCGACAAGGCTCCGGCAACTCCAGTCACGGGGGCCCGCTTCATCCGCGATCCATGCCATGCCCCTCTATCTCATCCATCACCATCTCCTTTCCTTTGCGGCTTCAAGCTTCGTCGCTCTTCTTCTCTTCGTCCTTCAAGTCTCTTATCTACTTGCCTCAGCGCCTAGAAATTTCTACACCAGTCATCTCCGCATTCCTCCTGAGACAATGCTGCTGCATCATCTTCGATAGCGCTCCATTCTCATCTGCACCAAGCACGTGCCAAGTAACCCACTGCAGCGACACCTCTCCGCCTCGATCGATTCTCCTGCTGCCTCGCGGGCGCCCGTGCCAAGGTGATGCTTCTCCTCCACCAGGTTGGCAGCGTCAAGATTGGCGAGGTCATCCGCTACACCGTCACCTATACACCGTCTCAGGATCGTATCCTGCCCTCTCCGGAGAAGCTCTACGTCCGTTTCCGCAACACCTCGGCCATTGCTCTGCGCGCCGCCTTCGTTCACGGCCCATATACCCTCTCCGTCGCCGCCTATCCCGCCAAATTCAAGCCCAACGAAAAGTTTCCCGATCCCCAGCGATATGGCGTCCCAGAGTTTCAACCCCTGGTTAAAGCCGGCGGCTCCTGGGAGTGCGAACTCATCGTCCCCGACGATATAAGACAGTCGGCCGGCATCGGTGGGAATGGCAGCACTTTCGGCAAGGACGCCCGCCACAATGCGGAATGCGCCAGCTGGGTAATCGAAATAGCCTCTCAGGTCATCTTCTCGACCTCCGCCGCCGTTTCCTACGACCTTGTTGTCGGGCGCGATCAAAAGGCTCTTAGCCTTAGCCAACCCTCAGGCTCGTCCGCCGAAGGTCACCACAACATGCAGCCTGGCAAGTTGAGCGATCACCAGCAGAGTTTCGGCGCCAAGGATGGTCACCACCGAGCGCAGCCTCATGGTATATTCTCCCGCGCTGTAAAGCTCAAGGTCGAAGACACTGCGACACTGTGGAACACGCCTCGACTGCCGGGATGGGACGACATGGGCAAGAAGCGCGCCCAAGAAAACAAAGGCGCCGATAAACCCGTCGAAAGCATGGCCAAGACTGGCGACCCTGAGACCTCCGATGACAAACCCATACGCAAGCAGAAAAAAATTCATCTAGTCTTGCTCACACATGGCTTACACAGCAATCTTGGCGCAGACATGCTATACATGAAAGAATCCATCGACGCAGCCGCAAAACAAGCAAAGATAGACGCCAAGGCCAGACGGCAAAAGGAAAGAGCTGAGGCTGGGCGGCCTGTTGATTCGGCCGAGGACGACGATGACGAAGAAGTCGTCGTTCGTGGATACTCTGGTAACGCGACAAAAACAGAAAAGGGAATCAAATATCTTGGGAAACGGCTCGCCCGATATGCTCTATCAATCACCTACCCCGACCAGCCATTCATCCCTCTTGGCAAATCTCACGGTGAAACGCTGATTAGGAGCTTTGATAACGAGGACTTGCTCAAACAACACATATTCAGGCAAGCACATAAGAACAGCAAGACATCGGAAGACACGACAGTGCGCGGAAAAGATTCTCTCCGACCTTATACAATATCTAGCATAAGTTTTATCGGACATTCACTGGGTGGCCTCGTCCAAACTTATGCTGTCGCATATATTCAGAAGCACTCGCCGCAGTTCTTCGACCTCATCCGCCCAGTCAACTTCATTGCCCTAGCATCCCCGTTCCTTGGCTTGAGCAACGAGAACCCTGTCTATGTCAAGTTTGCACTAGATTTCGGTCTCGTGGGACGAACAGGCAAGGACTTGGGCTTGACTTGGCGAGCTCCCACAATTGCCCGAAATGGTTGGGGTGCCATTGTCGGCAATCTGGGTGAATCGGCCCACAAGACCGTCTACGGCGATAGCCAACCTGACTCAAAGCCATTGCTGCGTATTCTCCCTACTGGTCCTGCACACACAGCGCTGAAGAAATTCAGAAACAGAACTACATATTCAAACGTTGTCAATGATGGCATCGTTCCGCTGAGGACAAGTTGTCTGTTGTTCTTGGACTGGCAAGGCTTAGGGCGCGTCGAAAAGGCCCGTCGAGATGCGGGCCTCGTCGAGACTGTGGTTGGCTTTGGCTGGGCGGAACTAACAGGTGCGAGCATGTCCACTACCAAAGTAAAGCATCCGCTTGCCGTTGAAACAGGTCAAGAGTCTGGCGCTACTACTCCTCGAGAAAATGCGCAGCAGGTGCCACAGCCGGATAGCCATACAATGGAGGAGGACGACAGAGCCAGTCTGCGGTCTGTGTCGACGCCATTTAGCGAAGGCAGTCAACCTCAGGCTTCGCCCAGCGCGTCATCTATACAAACTCCATTATCAAGCTTCTTCAACCTTTTCAAAAGCAGCGAGCCTCCCAAGCCGGAAATCATGACTAAGAAGCAAAAGAAGATGATGCGACGAGCGCAGACCGTTCAGCTTGATTCACATTCGGAGACTCCGAGCTCCAGCACATCAGATGTAAGCAAGTCTACAAAGGTAACGGCCGGTCATGAATTCGAAGCAGGCGATGCTGGTGGATTTATGGCGCCTCCCAAGACAACATTTTTCGAGTCGGCAGGTGATCTTTTGAATCCCCAAATGCCAGACGTCGACTTCTTGGTCGATCCGTCAAAGCGGCCAAGAACAATCTTCCATGACAGGGTGTATCAGCCCTCCGATATTCCACCTCCGCCTCTAAAACGTCGCAATACCTCTTCCCTTATGCGGAAGAAGTTCAAGTCGTCTCAGTCGCCCAAGCCGACAGAGAGCGGTTCGTCTTCGCCGTACCCCACAGTTGATCATCAAGATTCCTTGGTGTCTGCCAAAGATTACGATGACACTGTACATACGAGCCCAGATAAGCACCCAGATGAGGTTGTCGACGGGTCCGGGATGCGAGTCGAGGAAAAGATTGCGCGCGGCTATCACAGGGACCTCGCCTGGCGCAAGGTCCTTGTCAAGCTCGAGCCTGACGCGCACAACAATATTATTGTGCGCCGCATGTTTGCAAACGCATACGGGTGGCCCGTCATCCATCACTTGGTCGACGTGCACTTTAGCGACTCGGTCATTGCGCGCATGGCGACGCAAGACGAGAACCTCGGCGAGCGCGCACTGGAGGCGAACCAACCCCCGGACGCGCACGGCTGCGAGACGAAGCAGCTGAGCGAGGAGCTTAAAGCTACGCTGGTTATCAGCGATGATGATGCCGGCAATAGCGCCGAGTCGCGCGACACTGTCAAGGCGCTACCCCCGCCCAAGAGCCTCGACATCGACGGCAGCTTGGCCTCGCCTGCCCATGGTGGTGACGGCGGCGCGGCCTCGATGACGTGGAGCGACCGTGACTGGGTCGACAGCGACGACAACAGCGACGCGGAAGCTTCCACCGCGGGCAAGCACGAGGGTGTAGCCGGCAAAAGCGACGGTCTGCTGGGACCGTCATCGTGGACATGGGCGGAGAAGATTGTAGGCAAGGGCGCGGCGTCGGGCAGAAAGAGTCCGGTGCCAGAGCAAAAGCAGAAACAAGCATAGAATTCTATACATGTACACGCTTCGTTAGAATAGATAATTAATTATATTATAATATGCCAAAGATAGCTAAACAAAACTAATGCACAGGGTATGATCAGGAGCGGCAGCTCTGCCACGTGTGACTTTGAACAGCTCTGCAACTTTGTAGACAGAAAATGCCTCGACTTGGAAGGGAGAAGAGCTCTCTATGGTTTCACCGATGCTAGAAGTCGGAAAATATGGTAACACTTTATTCATGAGTTTCTTACATACTAATACATGTCTCATCAATAGTATTATTATTTCAAGAAGCCAGCAGGCTTCATTTTAAGGCTAAGAAGCAAGAATCGAAAGACAATGTTGACCTGACTGTTTACAGTATGATTTATCTCCCATGAACTTTTTTTCTTGTTCAGAGTAAGTTGAGTAGTGATATACACACGTTTGTGTGAAAAGTGCAAAAAATGAATGGTGGGTTCAAACCACCTTTGTTGGACAGACGGGGAATCGAACCCCGGACCACTCCCAAGCGGGATCTTCCAGTTGGAGGATGGATGCTAAGGGAGTATTATACCACTAAACCATCCGCCCGAACTTGTTACGACGGCTACATCTATTTCTATATATATACTGCAATGTGTGTGATCTTATTGCAATAGCCCAGACGCATGGTCTTTCACGAGGTGAATTAAACTCCCGAAACCACACACTCACATCATCAAATCTTTCACGCTTTGGCCTGAAAGTCGCGAAGGACATCATGTGCCTTGGTAGTAGATACCTGGTCATACACCCAATGGGCCACACTGCACGTCGCACCACAGCACTGGACGAGTGGGCGATGACGGATTTTACTTGGTGCGTTCATTATCTGCTCTTGTCTGGACCGCCATTAAATCTGGGGTCAGAAATCCAAATCCCCCCAAAAGCGGCGCCGCTCGTGCCGACTATCCGGCTGCGCCCCGTGTAGCAGTAACTTTGCAGGCAGCGCGGCTTGGCAAACTACCTACGGATTACCTACCGATCTGCGGCCGCTTTAAATCCAGGCCGGACAGACACTCAGGGTAGGGGCTCCAAGACGGGCGACGAACGGATAAGTCGGCCTCCTCAAGCAACTTTTGTTGCCCAGGCGTGGCACCCGCCTTAGCCTGTCCTTTTTTTTCCTTTTTTTTTTCTTTGTTGTTCTTCTTGACTAGTCAATTCTATTTTAGCATCTGCGTTTCGGTATCGCAAATCAGGGGACAATAAATAGCTGCCGGTCCCGTGCTGACGCAACGCGTTCGCTCTGCTACTGTTGCATCGTGTAGTTGCCGAATAAAACCTGCTGCATCGCCGGACTCGTTACTTTACTATCCTACGGGCAAAACATTCGCTTTATTTTTCTTCACTTTAATGCGGTAATTTCTTCAAATCACTTCGCTTCACTATTGGAAGTGCTGCGCCGCCGCCTTGAGCGCATTTCCTTGTTCACCAACCTCCGTTTGCGATTCTGCTGCAACCGGCCCGCCTGTCGAAACAACTCAATCTTTTCTCTCTATTTCTCAATAGCGCGCCACAATTATTCATTCATTCTCGAATTGCCTTCAATATCGACGTCCCAACCTCCCAACCTCGTCTCGAAACCGCAGAATGGTCTCTGCCAAGACTTTGATCGCCAGCCTGGCGGCCGCTGGGGCCTTGGCTGCCGATGTGCCCTCGCTTCAAATCAAGGTACGATCCGATATGCAGGGATCGCTGGGCCAACAGCGAAAATCGCCAAGCTAACAACTTGACTCGCTCGCAGGGATCCAAATTCTTTTATCCCAATGGCACGCAATTCATCATCCGCGGCGTCGCCTACCAGCAAGATTCCTCGGCTGGCGGCAGCGACGCCCCCAAGAGCAACGCCACATTCATCGACTCTCTCGTGAGCAAGTCCAACTGTGAGCGCGACATCCCCAACCTGGTGTCCCTCAACACAAACCTCATCCGCACCTATGGCGTCGACCCCAATGGCAACCACGACGATTGCATGCAGATGCTCGCAGACGCGGGCATCTATGTCATTGCCGACCTGGGCAACCCCACCATTTCCATCAACCGCGCCGACCCCCAGTGGAACGTCGATCTCTTTACGTTTTTCCAGAGCGTCGTCGACACCATGGCCAAGTACTCCAACGTTGTTGGCTTCTTCGTCGGCAACGAAGTCACCAACAGCAACACCACCACCGGCGCATCTGCCTACGTCAAGGCTGCTGTCCGCGACATGAAGCAGTATGTCAAGGACAAAAATTACCACACTGGAATCGGCTATGCCGCAGATGACTCCTCAGACTTGCGTAACACGATTGCCGAGTACATGAACTGCGGCGACGCATCCACCGGCGTCGACTTTTATGGATACAATGTGTACGAGTGGTGCGGCGATTCCACTTTTGAGACCTCTGGCTACAACCGCATTCTCGACTTTTTCCAGTCATACTCTGTCCCTGCCTTCTTTGCCGAGTATGGCTGCAACAAGCCCGGCGGTGCCGCCAAGCGCGAGTGGCAGGAAACCGGCGCCCTGTACGCCAAGAACATGACCGACGTCCTGAGCGGCGGCATCGTATACGAGTACTTTGAGGAGGAGAATGACTATGGTAGGTTTGACCAACTACACCCCATACCTCGAAGCCCACCACTAATACCCATGCTAGGTCTCGTCAAAGCTTCGGATAGCGACAGCACCGTCACCAAGCTTGACGACTTTGACACTCTCGAAAAGGCCATGAAGGCCGTCGACCCACAGGGCGTTTCCATGTCCAGCTACAACCCCTCCAACAAGGCTGCTTCCTGCCCTTCGGTCAACTCTTCCTGGGAGGCCGAGGGCAATACGCTCCCTCCCACACCCAACCAGGCCGCCTGCGAATGCGCCGCCAACGCGTCCACCTGCGTCCCCGCTGCCAGTCTCGACAAGTCTGCCTACGGCGCCATTTTCAACTACACCTGCGCCGACGCGTCCGTGTGCGCGGGCATCAACGGCGATCCCTCGACGGGCAAGTACGGCGTCTACAGCATGTGCTCCGACGAGCAGAAGCTGGCCATTGTCCTCGGCGTGTACCATACGAAGCACGCGGACGCTTCCGACTCGTGCTCGTTTGGGGGCAATGCCACGACGCAAAAGGGCTCGGGCAAGACGGACTGCTCCAAGTTGGCGCCCAGCTCTGGCAGCAACAGCAGCAATTCGTCCAACAAGGAGAACGCCGGCGCAACGGTCGGCGCTCCTGGCTACGGCGTTGTGGTGTCTCTGGCATCCCTGGTGGCGCTGGTGGCATCGGCCATGGCTGCCCTGTAGATGACAGGCATTTGAAGAAGAGACAGCTGCGAAAGGGCGAAAAGACTAAATATTTAATGTCGCCGTACTGTACAATATTTCTTAATGACTGCCAATTATAGATGCTCATGTGTGGAACCATCATCGCTAGTTACCCACCAAGTTGGCACGGTTGGGTTCTTGATTGAAGCCAATGACGGAGCCTCGAATACAGTGGTCCCATGGTCAGCAAGTCCGCAAGCTCGCCTGCTACTAGGGTACGTACTCAGTAGGTAGCACGTGAAAACACGTATCGGAACTGGTAGAATTAAAAAGTGCTGTAATACAAACCTCTTGTTGGTTCGGAAATCCAATGCTTGGAGCTCATATCCCTGGCGGAACGCAAGGTGCAACACGCCGTTCACTGAGGCGGCTCATCAGGCCCATGTGCGCCAGCGAATGGCTCCTCAGGCTGACCCCCCTTTGCCGACCGTGTCCCCACGACCCGCCCGTCTCGTCGATCCCTTGGCGGCGCAAGCCAAGGCAACATGGTAAGCCAAGAAAAATTCACGGTTTTTGGGTTCCATTACGTAGACTTTCCATCCATTCGTCGTCTCTGTTGCTTCCGTGGAACACAGGGGCGTCCGCCTGCGAACAATTGTCTCGGGCTTCATCGACTTGCTTTTGATTCGAAACAGACAACCTTGCCATCATCGTCGACTATTCGTCGCAATGGCGCAGTAAATCGACCCGGCTGCGACCCAAGCCTTGCACGCACGATACACGACCGGTCCCGAAGCTTCCCCTTTGCGCTCGACGGCAAAGTCATAGAGCTCCATTGCTAGGGAGTCTCCCGGCGCATCTCCCCGTGACGGTCCAAAACTCCCGTGTCCCGATTCAAATACGCTACCCTTCCTCGATCCCCCCTATCGAACAAATTTTGCGCCAAACCTGCCTGCCTCGCTCTGCCTCGCCCCCCCCCTGCGACGAATTTGCACAACTCGTCTCCCTCGCTAGTTAGGTGCCTATACTCGTGGGATTGCCGCCAGCCAGCCATGCGCCTCTTTCTCGTGCCCGTCTCGACGCGGCGCACGCTCCTCTACGCGCAGCGCCTCGGCGTCACTACAAAGGGGCAGGGCTCCGCGTCGCTCCTCGACAAGGGCGTCGCCTTTGCCGCGCGCACGTGGGCCGGCTGGGAGAAGAAGGAAAAGGGCTGGCAGCGCAAGGTGGTTGGCTACGGCAACTATGCGTTTCGCCGCATCCCCTTTGCGGAATGGGGCCTCAAGTCGGTGCCCCCGCTGTCGGCGCGGCTGCGCGCCGAGGAGCTGCAGGGTGGCGGTGACGGTGACGGTGACAGAGGTAGGGTCGAAGTCGTCTTTCCGCGCTCCGTCATCCCCGAGGCCGAGGTCGAGAACGTGGCGCGCAGGCTCGCGACGGAGAGGCAGCCGATTCACCGCCGGCAGATGATGTGGTGCCTTGTGGGCATGCCAATCACGCTCCCGTTTGCGCTCGTTCCAATGTGAGTTATTTTGTCGATGCCTCCCCCCCCCCCCCCCCCCCCCCCCCCCCCCCCGCGGCCCGCGCCCCCAGGCCACCGCCCCGCCCCCCCCCCC
>JAAHCF010000822.1:0-15005 GCA_038367545.1 Beauveria asiatica | reverse complement strand
GGGGGTGAGGTGGTTAACTAGTGCCCGACAGTGGCCACGATCTTGTTTCATGCGCTGCGCGACAGAAGCTAAAAGTTGGTTGACGCTTTTCGCGAAGGAATTGGTCGACTCCGAGACGGATTAGGCGCAGTATTTTTATTTTATTTTATTTTATTTTTTATTTTTTTCCTGTTCTCTTATTATTGCTCCGATTTGAGTTTTCATGTACAGATCGCCCAGCGCGCGGTTGTGTGCGGGGGAGGGGTCCAATCGTGAGATTGATTAAGATGGTAACAAGTGGGATGGATAATGCGCTGCCGACTCATCATGATGGGTACATGAGAATCTATCTCTCTTATTGTATTGTTTCTTTTGAAACGTCTTCTCTATTTCTTTTCTTTGTATTTTTATTTTGTGTTTCTTTTCATTTTTTCACATGTATACCTCATCATCACAGTTGCCCTCTTTTTTTCAGTCTGGACACCAGGGCTTCCAGTCCATCTTTGGGTGCGGCTTTCGGGGTCACATTGTCTTGGAACATGCGCGCAGCTAAAAAAAAAAAAAAAATGCTGCATGCATTAGCGGTACGCAAACAATGGCAGTTACGTCTACTGGTGAAACTCGACTTTGCTCTGGGTGCTGGGCTCTCCAACCCAACGTGAATGCGACGCTAACAGTGTCAGGGCTTGGGGAAACGAATCAGGTAATCATTAGTTGAATAGTTAATTCATGCTACGCAATACGTGTGAGCGGGGTTTTGGCCGAGATCTCATTTCGTTTCCTTACTAGGCAAGCTGCCAAGACAACGACGAACGAACACGTCTCTTTTTCCCTTTGCTTCTTCCTTTCCTGGACCAAGTCTATAATTAGCCCTGGCTGGCAACACTGTTGTTTTACAAAGGGCAACAGGCCGAGTTCTCTTCTCGGGCGTAATACGGGCGCCGGATCGTCTCCTGCTGTGTCCTTGGACTGAGAGTCCGGTGGGTGCCACCATGCAGGGTCAATTGACAGGCGCCACAACTGACACGAGACCGTCCCATCTGCGCAACTTTCCATGTCTCTACGACAAGGTGTGTGAGTCTTGGACTGGCAAAGTTTCAGAAGCGCTAGTTGGGCCAGGGTGCCAGTCCGCAATGGTACTGTAACGCTGGGTGGTAGGTTTCGGAGGAAGGGGATGCGCAGGGCCTGGGTGCATGGCGTCGTCTTGTCCATGCATTTCCATCACAACTCGTCTTCTCATTTCGTGAATGGTGGCTTGAGGCCGTCTTGACCTGTAACGAACGTGTAACCTGGCGGGCGGATGGATACGGTGGCGAGCCAGGCCCGGTAGGGAAGGCCCAAGGAGATTGGTACAAGGCCCAATATTGAAAAGTATTCGGGCCAAAGAAGAAGCGAAGAAGCTTTGGCGCAGGTGCGGTGGCTTGAGATGTGGGCAGATATTATAACACAAGATTGGAGGCTCGGATGTATGCCGTTGTGTGCAGGTCAAAATTAACAAACATATTGGGGAAATTCGGGATGCCCGAAGAGATGTCTATTGAATTTCAATATATCCGTACGGAGTAGTTCAATATACGGGTTAGTTACCGGATTTATGTGTTGCAGCCACCGTCGCCTCAGCTGGCGGATAGCCAAGCCGTGGCTGCATGTATAGAGGGGTGTGTTGGGCTTTCATATATGACTGGTAAGATTTGAGACGGGCGAGATTAAAAGCGAATTCATTGAGATATTTGGATATTTGTCCCATCTTTGTTGTCTTTATCCTCGTCGTCCTGCGTAATGTATTGGTATGAGAAAGCGGGCCACCACGTCATGAATGCATCAAGCCATGTGCTGCAGCAAATCAAATCGACTTCTTAGTCAGTAATTTGGCGATTTTCTTGCAGTTTCCCCAGGTGCCATGCATCAAGTGATCAATTGATGGTGCGGCACTTGGCATCACCATTGCCAACCTCCAAAACTTCCTCCTCCGCTACACCGAGGTGGCCCCCCGCCTTGTAAGACACCAGATCTCTATAGTAAGACCGCAGCGGGCGATCCGTTGTTAGCCGTTGCGGCAGAATGGTGTGCTACTTGCCCCAAAAAGCTTCCCCCGTTGATATTTTGATTTTCATTAACTACAGGCTCTGACGGCATCGGCACCCGCAAAAAAGTTAACTGCACCCCCAAAGCTAGATGTCGTCGTGGACAGCTGTCATCACCAACAGCGGATCGCGAGTCTCTAGCCGTCTCCTCCGCTTCTTCTCTGCCCCCGCTCCTCCCCTCACCATCACGACGACGACTGCGTTTCGACGGAGCTTTGCGACGGTGCCAAGCAGTTCCTCTCAGCCCACAATACCATCAGCAGCAGCAGCAGCAGGAGCAGCAGGAGCAGCAGGAGCAGCAGGAGCAGCAGGAGCAGCAACCATGGCCGCGCAGCGTGATCCCTCCACCCTCTCCAACTATGGCCTCTGGCGCACGCGCCACACGGCCGTCGACTTCCACATCGACTTTGAGCGCAAGCGGCTGCGGGGCTCGGTGACGCTGCGCCTCGAAAGCCAGACGGATGCGGCGCCCGGCTCGGCCGAGGTGGTGCTCGACACGCGGTTCGTCCACGTCTCGGGAGCGCGCGTCGACGGCGCCGATGCCGCCTGGGAGCTCAAGCCGCACGAGGAGCCGCTCGGCGCGCCGCTGCACGTTGCGCTGCCCGACGCCGTCGCCGTCGCCGCGTTCAGGGGCCGCACGATTGAGCTGGCGCTCGACGTCGAGACGACGGAGCGGTGCACGGCGCTGCAGTGGCTGACGCCCGCGCAAACGTCCAACAGGAAGCACCCGTACATGTTCTCGCAGTGCCAGGCCATCAACTGCCGCAGCGTCTTTCCCTGCCAGGACACGCCCGACGTCAAGTCGACCGTGGCGTTCCGCCTGACGTCGGCGCTGCCCACCGTCGCCAGCGGCGTGCCCGTCGGCGACCACGCCCCGACCCCGGGCGTCGAAAAGGTCTACGAGTTTGAGCAGCGCGTGCCCATCCCCTCGTACCTGTTTGCCGTGGCGTCGGGCGACGTCCGCTCCGCGCGCATCGGCGAGCGAAGCCATGTGGCCAGCGGGCCTGAAGAGGTCGACGCCTGTCAGTGGGAGCTGCGCCGCGACATGGACAAGTTTCTCGGCGTCGCCGAGAAGCTCATCTTTCCGTACCGCTGGGGCGAGTACAACGTCTTGGTTCTGCCTCCCAGCTTTCCTTATGGAGGTGCGTATGCGGTTAAAACTTTTTGTCGGCTTTTTTTTTTTTTTTCTTTTTTGGTCTTGACTCTCCGATGCGTTCCCGTCGGCTGACAATGCACAGGTATGGAGAATCCCATTTACACCTTTGCCACTCCCACCATCATCAGCGGCGACCGTCAAAACGTCGACGTCATTGCTCACGAGCTTGCGCACAGCTGGAGCGGCAATCTCGTTTCCAATGCCAGCTGGGAGCACTTGTAAGTCAATGATGCATGCACTTTTCGTCCCGGGCGTGAAGCTAACTCGTGACAGCTGGCTCAACGAAGGCTGGACCGTCTACCTTGAGCGCCGCATCGGTGCCGGTCTTCACGGCGAGCAAGAATTCGACTTTTCATCCATCATTGGCTGGAAGGCTCTCGGTACGTATTGTTCGCCTGCGTGCAGCGGAAGCCGGCAACGCTGACATGCTTGCAGAGGAGGCTGTTGATGGCTTTGGCCACGACCACGAGTACACGAAGCTCATCATCAGCCACAAGAATGTCGACCCCGAGGACGTCTACAGCACGGTCGCGTATGAAAAGGGCTTTCACTTCCTCTACTATCTCGATCGTCTCGTCGGCCGCGACAACTTTGACAAGTTTATCCCTCACTATTTTACCAAGTGGGCCGGCAAGTCGCTCGACTCGTTTGAATTCAAGGAGACGTTCTTGGATTACTTCAACGGGCTCGGAGACGAGTCGATCAAGCAGAAAATCGCCACCATTGACTGGGAGGACAAGCTGTACTCGCCCGGCCTGCCGCCCAAACCCGACTTTGACACGACTCTGGCCCAGCAGTGCTACGATCTGGCTAACAAGTGGAAGGACAGCGTGAGTACCGTTGGTTGCATCAACTCCAGCCGAATATACAAGACTAACCCGCATTCTTTTTTTTTTCTTTTTCCAAATGTAGTCGTTTGAGCCCAGCCGCGAGGACATTGAGGGCCTGACGGCGAACCAGCTGCAGGTGTTTCTCGGCGCGGTGCAGGAGCAAAAGGGCCTGTCGGCGGAGCGCGCGCAAAAGATGGGCGCCGT
Organism: Beauveria asiatica; assembly: GCA_038367545.1. Lineage (NCBI taxonomy): Eukaryota > Fungi > Ascomycota > Sordariomycetes > Hypocreales > Cordycipitaceae > Beauveria > Beauveria asiatica. The sequence continues at coordinate 10,752 of JAAHCF010000822.1, read as the reverse complement.
CTACGACTTTATCTCGTCGGAGAATGTCGAGGTGCTTGCGGCCTACTACCGCATCGCGCTGGCGGCCAACGACCCGACGTGCGTGTACGGCGTGGCGGAGCTGCTGGGCCGCGTGGGCCGCATGAAGTTTGTGCGGCCGCTGTTTCGGGCGCTCAATGAGGTGGACCGCGATATGGCACTCAAGACGTTTGCCAAGAACAGGGACTTTTACCATCCCATCTGCAGGGGCATGGTAGAAAAGGACCTCAAAATCTAAGGGAAGAATGAAGCAAAGTTCAAGACTGAGGGTAGACAGCATGCACCAGCATAGACGTGTGCATGCGGCTTATACCTCGATAGAGTATATTGTTAAAACTAAAAAGACGGTACGATACTAGCCCATTACATCATGTCTGTATCGAAACATCTACGTGTGCCTCTGAGCTATACCTCGATAGAGTATAGTGAAACTAAAAAGACGATACGATACTAGCCCATTACATCATATCTATATCGAAACATCTACCTTCATGTCGGCAATACCTTGCAAGTCAAAACTATAGACGATGCCATGCTAGTTATCCTATCGTGTCTATATCAATGCATGTACAATCAGAGATGAGAGACTCCAACGAGTTACTCCAGCCAAGACGAGGCACCCATGCTGTCGGCCCAAGTCTGCTCTTGATTGCGCTCAAAGCGCGATATCGAGTCAATTTCAAGGGCGCCAAAGTTGCCATAGAGGTGTGGGTAGCCGTTCTCAAACTTGACGGGATCTGATAGTTTGGAGAGCTCCAGCTTGACGACCCAAAGCTTTGTGTGCTCGCCAAAGAATAAATCTGCCGTTTGGGGGACCTGCTTTCGTGTTAATGATGAAAAACCTTGATTTTCCATGTCTTGTTGGACGCAGATGGGGTTGGTTGGGTGCTTCTTGTACCTGGGTCACAGTGCTTAGATGAACGAAACCATCTTTAGCGTCCAGCTCAGACAAGGGTAGTCGACCGGGCAAGGGCTCAATCGGGGCGTCGGGCAGGATCTTGTAAACGAATTGCGGAGATTCGGAGCCCATTTTTCAAAGATGATCGCGCAGCTAGTTAGTGATGCGCAGAGAATATGTTGCAACGGTTGAGGGACACAAATGGAATTATGACGCTTGGTTTTTAGGGTAATGACGGGAGGGGTACATGGTGGCGCAGGATTGGTGGGCGGTTTTGACGGGAGGGTCAGACTACGATGGAGGGGGAGCAAACGCGGCAGATGTGCTCCTCACAACAAATGCTTACCCGTGAAGAAAAAAAGGAATGAGTAGAGGGCCGCTGCCGTCGGAGCTATGTCTACTATCTTGGCTGCCTCGTCGCAAAATTGACGACAAGGTGCGGTTCCTTGGCTGGTACGTTGTGCGTGCAAGGATTTGGCCAACAGGGCAAACTAACAGCCAGTGGCTGCAGTGTCACGGCCTACTCGACCAAGACTGCGTGCATCACGCTGGGGCATCTGTACCCGCGAGGCACAAACGTGTCGGTGACGGTGAATGTCGAGCTGCTGCTGGAGACGCTGGCGTCCGAGGCGACTCGCACGGGCGAATGGGTCAACGTGATTGGGTACGTCAAGGGCGTCGACGCGGCCGGGAGCGGCGCGGCGGCGGTGCAGGCGCTGATGGTTTGGCCGGCCGGGCCGATGAATATTCAGCATTACGAAGCTGCGCTGGAGGAGATGCAAGCGGCGGCGCACGCGAGCTCATGATGAATGACGACGACGGGGCTACCAGTCACGTCGGGAGGGAAGGCTGCCCGTTTGTCTCGACGGTGTGGTAGGAAAGCGAGTCAGTGGGCAATGGAGCTGCGCAGGTTTCGAGATTGCATTGCGCTATTATAGCAAAGCGACATGTTTATAATTGGCAATCTCGGTGCATTGATTTCTTTCCTTGCTGCTTTTTGATCGACGAGTTGTGATGGGTGAAACACATTCTTGTTGCAAGAGTCGGCGAGAGGGAGCATTGTGTGGATGCGGGTGGAGAGTGAATGAGGAGAGGGATGCTCGATTTGATCGTGAGATGGAAACGCGTGCATAATTCAGCACTCTCGAGGTAATAGAAACAATTGGTACAGATTATATGAAAAATAAAACGTGTCGCTACCCGCTCATGCCGCTGTCATATGCGGGAAGCCAGGCACAAAGCATCAGGGCGGGGCAGCCAGTGAGAGGCATCTCGAGGGAGCCACGTGAAAGTACATTTTGGTGGCTGCTTGTCCTGCAAGCCGCGGTGATGAATTTTTTGTGAATAAATTTAGGAAAGAGCTTGGATTAGCTGCAACGTTGCCAGGCATAATTATCATTTCGCACTCGTATAACCTCTTTGTTAAACAAGCCAACTCGAGTCTAATTCGCCGACCAAGTACCTATGTACCAGATTATTTTCTGCCCTATGCAGAGCACTAGTTACGTCAATGTCGGCACCGCGTCTCGCGTCTCCATGTCCATCTTGACTCCTGTCTCCCTTGCTGCTCACCTACAGGCTACAACCCACCCTCAAATCTACCACGACTTGACGAACCTTGCGCATACCTCAACATCTGGCCCTGCATAGCTCTGGCGCTCATCTTCGGAGATGTAACCTTTTTTTTCTACATCACACTCTGTCTACTTTTTCTCATCCAACGAGGCCCCAACCATACCCACACGGGAAAATAGCCAACATCCGCCCCTCCGCAATCTCCAACTCGACCTCGAAGCCGCCCAGTCGCAAGTCTTGCGCTGCAGAATCCTCTCGTTGGCCAAAGTTGTCCCCGAAATTGGCTTCTTTGTCTTGACGGGCCCTGATCGTTGAGCGAAAAGTTGTTACCGAATCTAAAACCAAACTACATTTACCACATTGCGACGCGAATCGCAGAATTACGTCCATACCCCTTTCGACGGGCTGCCACGACGTGGCGCATTTCCTATCGACGACCCAATACATAATAAAGGGGACCACATTCGGTCCCCAACTGCAGTATCGCTGCCATGGCTCCCGCAGGCGGTGGCAATATCAAGGTCGTGGTCCGAGTTCGTCCCTTTAACAGCAGAGAAATCGACCGCGGCTCAAAATGTATCGTCGAAATGAAAGACAACCAGACCGTCATCTCTACCCCGGACGGTCATGGTGGCAAAAGCGCAAAGGCTGAAGCTCCCAAAAGCTTTGCCTTTGACAGATCATACTGGTCCTTTGACAAGAACGACTCAAACTACGCCGCCCAGTCCAACCTCTTTGACGATCTCGGCAAGCCCTTGCTCGACAATGCCTTTCAGGGCTACAACAACTGCATCTTTGCCTATGGCCAGACTGGTTCCGGAAAGTCCTATTCCATGATGGGCTACGGCAAAGAAATCGGCATCATTCCCAACATCTGCCAGGACATGTTTAGCCGCATAAACCAGATCCAGGCCGATGCCACGACAAAGTGCACAGTCGAAGTCTCCTATCTCGAAATTTACAACGAGCGCGTACGCGATTTGCTCAACCCCTCGACAAAGGGAAATCTCAAAGTTCGAGAGCATCCTTCCACCGGCCCCTACGTCGAGGATCTTGCCAAGCTGGTTGTTGGCAGCTTCCAAGAAATCGAGAACCTCATGGACGAAGGAAACAAGGCCCGTACAGTCGCCGCCACCAACATGAATGAAACCTCGAGTCGATCCCACGCCGTCTTCACCCTCATGCTCACCCAAAAAAAGTACGATGCCGAGACCAAAATGGAAATGGAAAAGGTGGCCAAAATCTCCTTGGTCGACTTGGCTGGTTCTGAAAGAGCCACATCCACTGGTGCTACCGGTGCGCGACTCAAGGAAGGTGCCGAGATCAACCGATCTCTATCTACCCTCGGCCGCGTCATTGCTGCGCTGGCCGACCTGTCCACCGGCGCCAAGAAGAAAAAGGGCGGCTCTCAAGTACCATATCGCGATTCTGTCTTGACATGGCTTCTCAAAGATTCGCTCGGCGGAAACAGCATGACTGCAATGATTGCAGCCATCAGTCCGGCCGATATCAACTACGATGAAACGCTCAGCACCCTGCGATACGCCGACTCTGCCAAGCGCATCAAGAACCACGCCGTCATCAACGAAGATGCGAACGCGCGCATGATTAGAGAACTCAAGGAAGAACTTGCGCTACTACGGAGCAAGCTTGGCGGAGGAACGGTTGGTGCTGGGGGTGCTCCAACACCTGCAGACGAAATTTATGACCAAAATACACCGCTCGAGAAGCAAATGGTCAGCATCACCGGCGCGGATGGCTTGCCCAAGAAAGTTTCAAAAGCAGAAATTGCTGAGCAGCTTAGCCAAAGCGAGAAGCTTCTTACAGATCTTAATCAAACATGGGAGCAGAAGCTGCAAAAGACTGAAGAAATCCACAAGGAACGAGAAGCGGCGCTCGAGGAGCTTGGCATCAGCATCGAAAAGGGCTTCATTGGTCTGCATACTCCAAAGAAGATGCCCCATCTGGTCAACTTATCAGACGATCCATTACTCGCAGAATGCTTGGTCTACAACCTCAAACCGGGTACAACGACTGTTGGAAACGTAGATACCAACGCTGATCATCAAGCCAACATTCGACTAAACGGAACCCGAATCCTGCACGATCATTGTACCTTTGAAAATGCCGCCGCCGACGGCACCGTCACCGTCATCCCTAGCGAAGGCGCCTCTGTCATGGTCAACGGCAAGCGCATTACCGAAGCCACTCAGCTACATTCCGGCTACAGAGTCATCCTCGGAGACTTTCACATTTTCCGATTCAACCATCCCATGGAAGCCAGAGCTGAAAGAGCAGAAGTCGGCAACAGTCTCCTACGCCAATCCGTCACAGCCAGCCATATTCAGGCTTGGGAGAGGACAACATCAAGTCCCACGCCTGGCTCACGCCCCGGCCACGAGCGGGCGTACAGCAAAGCATCTGATTTCGGCGACCTTTCAAGACCCGAATCTCCGTCACTTCGCAATAATCGAGATACTGACTGGTCTGCGGCGCGTCGAGAAGCTGCAGGCGCCATCCTCGGATCTGACCAGACAAACTTTACTAGCCTCACAGATGAAGAGCTCAATGCCTTGTTCGAAGAAGTGCAGCGAGCGCGAGCTGAACGCGTCAATGTTCGCGAGGATAGCGAGGATACGGAATCTGTGACTTCCTATCAACTGCGCGAAAAATACATGTCCAATGGAACCATTGACAACTTTTCTCTCGACACGGCTCTGACCATGCCTTCGACCCCCAAGCAGGGTGAAGCTGAGGACAGGTTAAGGGAGGTTCGCGAGGAGCTACAAAGCCAGCTTGAAAAGCAAAAGGAAGAATTCCAAGACCAGCTCAAGAGTGCAGAGGCCGCCAACGTCGAAGTCGAAGAAATCAAAAGAGAAAAAGTGAAGATGGAGGCTGCTCTCCAGGAACTCAAACAAGACATGCAAAAGCAGCTCAAGATTCAGAAAAAGCAGTTTGAGGAGAAGATGGAAAAGATGGACCCTTTGAAGCGGCCGAAAGCAAGCCCTAAGCTCTCTGAAGCAGAGCTGGAGCAAGCAAAGATGGTCATTGGTGTTTGGCGAGACAGACACTATGTCAAGATGGCGGAGACGGTGCTACAAAATGCCGCGGTGCTGAAGGAGGCGCAAATCATGAGCAACGAGCTTGATGAGAGTGTCGTTTTCCAGTTTACTGTTGTGGACGTCGGTCACGTCATGTGCTCCTCCTACGACATGGTTCTCAACGGTCTCACCAGTGAAGGAGAGGATGTGGCCCTTGAGGAGACTCCAAAGCCGTGCATTGGCATCAGAGTCATTGACTACCGCAATAACGTTGTCCGACTGTGGAGCTTGGAGAAGCTACACGACCGCGTACGCCAGATGCGCCAGATGCACCAATATCTCGACCAGCCCGAATATGCTCAGCATCTCAGTCTGGATAACCCGTTCATCGAGCACTGCATGCCTTCCTACACTCTGATAGGTGAAGTCGACGTGCCTCTAAAAGCCGTCTTCGAGAGCCGTGTACAGGATTTTTCATTAGACGTGCTATCGCCATACACGTCTCACGCCATTGGCATTGTGAAGCTGTCACTCGAGCCATCTCATGCTCGAGCCCCCACAAACACACTCAAGTTCAATGTGGTGATGCACGAGTTTATCGGCTTTGCTGAGCGCGAAGGCACCGATGTTCACGCCCAGCTCTTTATCCCCGGTGTTTCAGAAGAGGATGGTGTGACAACTACACAAATGATTACCGAGTTTGATGAAGGTCCTATTCGCTTTGAGAGCGTACACAACATGAGCGTTCCCCTCTTCGCGCCCCAGGATGTCATGCTGAGAGCATCCATCTACGCCAAAGTCCAACCAATGCATCTCGATAAACTCCTTAGCTGGGATGATATGAGAGATGCAGCCCCATCGCGCGACGGTGCCAAAGCAAGCCGCATCAACGAGGCGCAATTCTACACGCAAGAAAAGCACGACATGCTTTCCAGAATTCAGATCCTCGAACTTGACGAGATGGGAGAGTATGCCCCTGTCGAGGTCACTCAAGTCAGCGAACTGGACACGGGTACATTCCAGCTTCACCAAGGTTTGCAAAGGAGAATTGCCATCAACATCGCCCACAGCTCTGGTGACGCCCTTCCCTGGGGCGATGTGACAGCGGTCCACGTTGGCAAGGTACGCCTCGTCGACTCTGGCGGCAAGACACCAGACATGGGTGCGAGCGAACCTGACATCCAATTACGCCTCACGTCGCATCCCATTTTCCGTCAAAACCCCAACGGCACGCGCAGTATAACCGTCTTTGCTCAATGGGATTCGAGCCTGCACAATTCCCTACTCCTCGATCGTGTGACGGCCGAAAAGTACAAGGTGCAGATGAGCATTGGCTGGGAAATCAGCTCCGAGAAGCTGGCGGAGCCTATGAAGTTCTCGCAAAAGGTCTGCATACAGGTTCTCTCGCGAACATTTGTGCGCCAAACGTCCATGTTCTCTGCCCTCTGGCAAAACATGCGCTTCATCCGCTCCTCGACCGGCATCTTCACAATCACCATGAGACCAGCGCCGATTAAGCGAGTCGGCGACTTGTGGAGGATGAACAGCCGACATGACTACGTCAAGGGCGAAGAGAATCTCGACAGCTGGAACCCACGGGGAGTGTCGCTTGTTAGCGACTTCATTTTGGCGCGAAAGAAGCGACGGCGGATAGCTGAGATTGGTGCCGTGCACATGATGCTTCATGTTCTTGGCATCGACCCGAGTGGGCAACTGGTCAAGGAAGCATCTGAAGCAGAGCCAGAGCCAGAGCTTCAGAAGCCTGTGCTGCCCGATGACGATGACTTGCTGCATGACACGCCCGAAGCTTCTCAGGTGCCGTCTCTTGAGGAGGAAGCAGAAGCAAGAGCTGCTAATGGCGGAATTGAGGGCGAGGCAAAGGGCGAGGGTGAAGCTGATGGCGAAGAGACAGTCAAGGTTGAAGTTTCGGCACCGTCAGAGAAACCAATATACAACGAGGAGCAAGTCGAGCTTGTACAAAAGTGTCTGTCACTATGGCTCAAGTACCCCGACCCGCTCGCCAAGATCCTTGGCCCGGCCAACACGGCACCTCCCAGCAACGGTGTCACGTCGGACCCCCCCGAGCTGCCGAGCCTCATCACGACAGTGGTACGCGTGTCCAAGAATCCCAAGGTGCTCAAGGGCGGCTACCTCCTCGTGCCCAACAGCGACTCGACGCGGTGGGTGAAGCGCTTTGTCGAGCTGCGCCGGCCCTACCTTCACATCCACTCGGCCTCGGACGGCGACGAGGTAGCCCTGGTTAGCCTGCGCAACTCGCGCGTCGACAGCCAGCCTGGCGTGTTGGCCCTTCTCAACGGACCTGACGACTACGACAATGCACCGGGCCAAAACGGCGGCGCCGACTTTACCCCCGGCCATCGCCGCACGGCCTCGGGACGGGTCATCTCGACGATTTGGACGGGCAACAACAACAATAACAACGGCGGCGGCGGCAGCAGCAGCAGCGGGACCGGCGCTAATGGTGGCGGTCCGGGCCTGCAGCGCCTCAGCGAGCGCATGCAGGCGGGCGTGTTTGCAATTTACGGCACGGATAACACGTGGCTGTTTGCGGCGCGCAGCGAGCGCGACAAGATGGATTGGATCTTTCGCATCGATCAGACGTACATGTCGGCGGGCGAGAGTCAGCCCGGGAGCGGCTTTGCGAGCCCTCATCGCGGAAGTGATTACTAAAAGTAATAAAGTTGGCAAGAGAGAAGGGGGGGAGAGAAGAGTGTCTTTCTCGCTCAAAGGTGTGGGATTTTTAATGATGTATACGGAAACTACTTTCTACTCTTTGAAAAAAGGGAAAGAAGAAGAACCTTTTTTTTTTGTGTCTGTGTGTTTCGGTGGTGGTGTATATCTTTTTCTTTTCTTTTGTTATATACCTCGAGGTCAGGAAACGGTTATTTACACCTTATAGGCCTTTTCTTTTTTTTTTTCTTTTTTTTTTGTTGAAACTATTCATTACCCTCATTACTTTATTATTTCTTATTAGAAGGTGTTTGATTAGGCCAGTGTAACAAGAGATACAATTAACAAGAAGGAAATCTTGAAGAAATGGATGAATACCCTCGACTAGCAAGACTGGAATGACATTTCTGTTTCTGGATTTGCCTTGCTCTGCGTGTGTGTGATTTGGGACGCATGTTCTAGTCATACATTACACCTAATCTGTTGTTAAGCTGTTGTAACGATTTAGGAAAAAGCAGCAACCACGTTCGTAGTTGACGGACTGTGACCGAGTATAGCCCGTGCCTTGTATCTATAGTATCTTGTCAAGTGTGGAGGCCATGTCCCCCTCCGGCCCGTGTTGTGCTGACAGGTCGAAACGCCGCGTTGTAGAATCATGTCTGATGTGCCATGTCACTAACTGATGGATTATATCCTCGATCCTGCAAACTATGTTCCTCGTCGGTTTCGTACTTGTCACGATACAAACGTGTAAATCCATGCTTCTGTTCCAGAGAAGACGAAGAAGAAAAAGAAAAAACAGCTTTGTGATGAATGCAGAGGTCGACCGACGGAGACGATGACGAATCGAGTTGTTGGAAACAAGAACGTGAAAAATAATAATAATAATAATAATAATAATAATAAAAAAGGGTGGCGGGAACTTTTTTTTGCACAGGATTTGTGCTTTGGAGGCATTTTGGTGTCCAAGTACCCGCTACGTAACCCTTTGAATCCCATAGGCTCTCGCGAAAAGGTTTAGGATGATCAGCACGGGCCTGTAGAAATTGGGCTCTTCAAGTGAGAAACATGATGTTTCTGTACCAAAATCTTTCGGAGCTGACTATTCAAGGCTTCTGGCGCAGCAGGAACCTCTTGTTCATTGACAGTACTACTTAACTATACGCGGGGTTGAAAGTACGCCGGAGAAGGAGACGTTCTGGCCATGTAGTTACTGGCATGTATCAGAAAAAGGTTCTCGAGATGGAGCGCAAGCTCGGCAAGCAGCCGCTCTCATTCGTCTCCAGTTTCGCAGCTGAACTTTGGGTATAACAAGGCCCTCGTCTGGATCGGCGCAAAAGCTGTCATTATTATGACGGGAGCGCCATAAAAAAAAAAAGAAAAAAAAATTAGAAAAAAAAAAGAAAAAGTATCCGCTCACACAAATCATCACTAGGCTCTTCATGCGGCCCCGAAGAGGCGGGACCGCGCCGCTGATGCGGTCGTGGCTGGGGGGGGAGGCAAGCAAGCACGTGTTGACCGGTAACTAATTAATGGGAGAAGAGGTGAGGCCATTCCTGCAGAGGCCAAGACAGAGAGGGGCGGGGAGCAGATGGCGGTCGCTCTCTGAAAACACCCTCACGACGAAACTTGCTGAAGAAAGGGAACGAGGAAGGCTGCAGCTACAGAAGTGTGGATGTGGCGACATGTACATGCAACCACCATGTGTCCTGGAGGCTGGTCCCCTGCAAAAACATGGACGAAAAGGTCAGAGTTCTAGAGGCCCTCTGAGCCAAAACAAAAGTGACTTGGCAGATGCATAACAATATTCTCTTGGCGGGACAATGCTTCATGAATCATCAGTGATGATCCTTGACACGACAACCGCAGCCACGGGGGCTCTCTTTTTTGCGCAAATTGCAGGGACCGAAATTCGTCCAAGACTGGTCCGATTCTGTGCGGGGATGGCCTCTTTCTTTCTCGGCTTTTATCTTTCTGTCTCTCTCTGCCGTGCCCGCGCTCTCATTGGTTAGGGGCCGCTCGTTGCATGGATGTTATGTGTAGTTGGTGATTGGCCTGCTCGTGATAACAAGGTAGAGAGGGAAGCAACAAGGCACAAGTAGACTCACCAAGTTGATGCTTGTATTTTACCTTTTTTTTTCCTCAGTTGGGACTTTGAGTAACGACCGACTTTACCGAGTTATGTCTGCTCGACGGAGTAGTCAACTATTGTCAGTTGATTAATCTGTACGGACTACTCAAGGTCCCCTTTTTAATTGAGACCCCTACCTCGTGGGGAGAGGGTTCACAGTGCTTTCCGGCTTTTCCATGTGCCAAAAGCGCGTCTCCGTAACCAAACCGTCGGGTTCGCGTGTCCAGATCCTCGGGTCCCCCTCCCACCACCCACCCCCCTTGCTGGCGCCAGGGGGACCAAGTTGCTTCTCCACAGAGTTTTTTTTTTTTTTTTTTTTTTTTTTTTTTTTTTTTTTTTTTTTTCCCCGGGTAACAAGGACAAGATTTCGCCCCCGAGCCCCAGGAGGGGAAAACCAA
>JAAHCF010000821.1:0-15030 GCA_038367545.1 Beauveria asiatica | reverse complement strand
AAAAACAAACAAATAAAAAAAAAAAAAAAAAAAAAAAAAAAAAAAAAAAAAAAAAAAAAAAAAAAAAAAAAAAAAAAAAAAAAAAAACCAGAATGAACATGTTATTGACCCTCGTCAACTCGAATCCTAAGAACATGGGCGAGATACAGTTGTTGTTCTGGTGGCTTCAGTACACCTCTTATAGTGGGTATAAGGTAACTCAGAGCAAATCGCCGCCAATCCCCCATATTGCTGCTCAGTATTACCTGGAGGCACTGTATTAGTGAGCTTCAGCGCCTTGCGCCTGTAAAGATTGCGGTAATGTTTGCGATTTAGCGGGCTACCTAGGCACACCGCTAAAAGCCCCCTAAAGAGTCCTACAACCAGCGAACAAAGCACCCCATTGCGCTAACGCGGCGCCCCACTATCACGATCTTTGTTCACTTTATTATTTTGTTTCCATCGACAAGGCTTGCTTGATTCATCACCGTCATCGCATCAAATTATTCGTCTCCGTTTCTTTCTAGGCGAAGATCATCTGGAGCCAGTCATTCAAGTTTTACGTGTCGTCACCCTAGCACGTGCGGACTCGTAACACGATGGCCCGTGCGATTGTGATAGACAGTGACGATAGCCAGGGCGAATCTGAGGACTCCGAAGCTCGCGATAATGTCTTCTTCGACGAGGAGGCACTGGAATCTGCAGAATCTACAGAGGAGGGATCCGGTTCTGATGAGGAGGAATCTGATTGTGATGAGGAGGTCGACCCCTTTCCATTTACCCGCCTACCGCCAGAGCTTCGTTTACGCGTTTGGACCCTGTTTTGCCCAGAGCTACTAGGCGCGCCGCGTGTCCTGGACTTGAATATTCAGGACAGCGTCTCGCCTACCAGGTCATCGCCTTGTAAGGTGATTGGCCCTGGGTTGTGCCTCGAGGACCAGACCCGCGCGCTACGCTGCGTTTTGGCCACTAATCAACAATCGCGAGCCTTTGCCAAGGAGAAGTTCCCCGACGAGCTGCGCCTGGAGTCAGATGACGGCGATGAACTCACACTCTGCGTGAATCTAAAGACTGATATCGCCATGCTGGACCAGGCTCCGGACTTTTCCTATCAAGATGCTACTGCCACCGCCAGAGTCAACTTTGATGGCTTCTCAGAGTCTCTCATCAACTTGGCCTTGCCACTCCACGACTACAGTCTGTACGAGAGGGAGACAGATGTATCTTCCTGGTTATGCATATTCAGATCTCTTCAGCGTCTCTTTCTATATACGGAAGACGATACTCTTGGCGGTCGCAGATTAAAGGACGACGCTCTGCGTTGGTGTGCCGCACCCTCCGCTCGCCAGTATTACATGGAGACTTTTGAGAAAGAGCCGGGTTATGGCGAAAACTACACGTGTGTTATCTGCTGGCCTGATTCCGTCCGAAGCCCATCTTTTACAAAAGCTCACGTGCCCAAGTGGCACAAGAAGTTCTTGTTCCCATCACAAGAAAATGCCTTTGAAGGGGCTGGAGTAGACCTATTTCCAATGGTGCAATTCAATACAGAACAGGCTCTCGAGCGGTACGCAAACTTTGTCGCCATAGATCATCTACCGTTCAAAGTATACGGCGCAGATGAGGAGGCCTCGGATGCCGACAGCTACGAGGAAGAAACTGACGAAGACGAAGAGTACCAGCTCAACAATTTGCCCAACGCTTATGAAAGCGACGGCATCGATGACGATGAACCGGAGATCTTTTACGATTCTGAGGATGTGCATTTCGATGATACAGACAGCGATGATTCAGGCAGGGGTGATGCGCCGCGAAACCCATTTTCAAGCCCAGAACTGTCGGAAGCCGAAGGAAACCCACCAGTACGAGGCCGCAAGCGCCATGTGATAGCTGACTCGGATGATGAAGATGAACAAGAGCCGAGCGGTAGACCTGCGAAGCGAAAGCGTCTTCACGTCGTCGGAGACTCGGACGAAGAACAAAGCGTGGCCGAGGCAGCAGAGCCGCAAGTTATCTCGTCAGATTCAGATGAAGGCCCTACAAAACGTCGTAGAGTGGATATAATTGACAGCGACGGTGAAAGCGACGTCGACGAAGAACATGATGACCAGCCGCAGCGTATTAGTCTCAAAGATCGTCTCCAAGTTCGCAGACGAAATCGACGCGGTCTATCTGATGAAGAAGATGGCGAAGACGACGACTGCGAGGACGATGAAGAAGACGAAGAAGACGATGATGAGGAGGACGACGAAGATGGCTTGATTGATACCATGGCAGTTGAATCTGGCGAAGACGATGATGAGGAAGAGGACGAAGAGGACGGATAGACGACGCCTGTTCCGAGCTCTTGGACCTGCATTGTGTCTTAGCTTTTCCCTTGTACAATTTGCTTTGCTCGAATTACTATTGGCGCAGGAAGTGTCTTTTGGTGGCTTTGAGACTTTTGGCTTTGGACTTGTTTTATTTTTGTAACATACAGATGGCAATGGATGAGGCTGGCGACTTGGAAAGTAAAGCTGTACAGTATGGATGGACACGGACTACAGCATTCTTTGATATCTCCTGTTGCTGAGCATGGATCTTGGAGGATAGTTGAATAAAGATATATCACCGATATGGAGACTTGGGCCTTGTTCAAGCCCAACTTGCCGAGACGTCACCCAAAATCAAAGATGTCCAAGCCGCCCGCAATACCTCACTCTAGGCAGTTGGCGGTCAGCAATTGAGTGCTGAGCGGAACAAGCGAGCATATAAACAGTTGCGATGCATAACACATTCCTTGCGCGCCAAAGTCGCCACCGGTTTTCCCTTTGACTTGGTGTCATGGTAGAATCGCGCAAAGTTTGGCCTTTTCCATTATATGTCATGTCTACTTGTGTCCTTTTTTTTTTTTTCGCAAAATCACCATCTAACATTATGCATCTAGATTCTTCCCCGTATTAGCAAGCTTTTTTCTTTTAGAAACACTTTCTTTGTTATTTCGTCCCTGCCCATTCTGAAGCTCCTCGTCATAGCTATCCATCTACTCATATTTAGCTTTCTCAGCTGAAGCCAAGAACAAGTAGCCGCCGCTCCTCAGCTAGACCATGGCGCGCGCGCAAGTCATATAAGATGCACCAGACTGCAGAAAAAAGTCGGACTTTCATTTTCTTTAAAGAAAAAAAAAGAAAACAGAAAACAGAAGGCCAGGAATATATATTCTTCTACAATGGATGCTCATACCAAACCTCAACGTCGACCGTTTCAAGACTCCTGCCACTACGGCGCCGTCAAGTATGTCGTATACCTCAACAGTCCCTCGGCCGCCTCCCCTAGCCGAAAACGACAGCCCGGCCGCGGATAAATAGAATTTTACCGCTGAAACTGTCGAATCTGCCACAAGTCTGGCATCATGCACGTCCGGCCCGTTTGCGTTTCTCTCGCCAGTTCGACCCCGTTTGCCAAGCCTCGGCGACTAGCCAACCAGTTTGCCGCGATGAGCAAGCTGGATTTCTTTCTTTCTTTTGCCCGGCGCTGCGGCGTGCGCTGCTTTTTTGTCTTTATGGGCAAGGGGAGAGGAATCTTGTCATGTACTGACTATGACTTTCTGACGGATGATGAACCTGCGACTGGGCGGTACGGGAAGCCGCGTCCTGGAGGCTACTATAAAAAATGTCGTTTATTTTGAAAAAAGACGATAGATGGTAGGAAAAAGAAGAGAGAAAAAAAAAAGGGAAAACTTGAACATCTAAAAACGCTAGCTAATCATTGATGCAAAATGCAGTTTCTATGCCGCCAGCTCCTTGACCAGCACCGTAAATCGCAAATCGTCCCGAAGAACGGTGCCCTCTCCAAACATCTCATACGGAAACGGCCTCGTCTCCTTTGTCTGCACATACCCCCTCCGAACATAGTACGCAATCAGGGTGTCGCGCCTGTCAATGACTTGCATTTCCATCCTCGCGCAGCCAAGCTCGTCGCGGGCGTACCTTTCGGCCTCGCCGAGCACGAAGCTGCCGATGCCGCCCCCTTGCCTCTCCGGGTCCACCGCGAAGAGACCAAAGTAGCACGTCCTGCCCTGGCCGTCGCTGTCCTGCTTTTGCGCAATCTCGCAGCAGGTGACGAGGGCGCCGCCGCCGCCGCCGCCGCCGCCGGTCGAGTCGTCGTAGCCGGCGAGGAGCGTCGTGCCGGGGCTGTTGAGCTTGGCGAGCATGTCCTCGGGCGTGATGCGCGCGCTGGTAAAGTATTCGGCCTCGCTGCACCAGCCCTTTTCCGCGTGGCGGCCGCGAAAGGAGCTTTCGACGAGGGCGTGGATGGCGGGGAGGGTTTCTGGCGTGACCTTGCGGAGGGAGAGTGATGGGATAGTCATTTCGGGTGGTATTGTGAGGGCTCAAAGGAGCGCTAGTTTGCTGATGCGAGTTCTTGCTAGATTCCGCTCTTTTTGCAGTTGTTGGATTGTATTTAAATTTTTATGAGTGTTTTGTTGCGAAAGCATGTGCCAATGTGGCATCTTTTGAAGAAACAAATCAACTCAAGAAGATTCTAGTTTATTCAGCTCAGCACGGCCCGTCTCCATATCGGTCAAGCTTTGACTCATGTCAACCAAGGTTAAACTGGCCACGCCCTTCGCATTGTTGGCCCACCACTAGTACAACTAAGGTGGTGACACAAACTGGTCACGCAATGGGCTGGAGTTGGTCGATTCAAAGATCTGATACGGAGTAATCCGTAGTCATGTAATACTTTTTTTCTCCATCACTCAGTATAGAGCTGGTTGTTTTGCTATATTCAAATGCCGTCCTTTAGCACGAGACGGCGCCCACTTGGTCTACCCAAGCCAAAGGCCACCAACACTATCTGCCTCGGTTTTCTCGGTCCAGCCGCGCGGTATCATGGCGAGCTTCCAAATCTTCCTCAGAGATTGTAGATGCCTGACGGTGTCGAACAAACTTTGGCCATGTGTTTGTCAGGACGAGATACTTGATGCTTTGCTCAGCATCATCAAAGATTGTTTCATTGAATGCGTCAGGAACCTCGCCCCAGTACTGCACACGGTCCTCGACGCACACAGTCTCTGAAGATAATGACTCCAGCGCCGTCTCTGGCCGCGTGACCTTTTCCCAGTCAAGACCAAACGGTGTGGCAGAGTCGGGGATGCGCTTCTCTCCGTACAGGAGCCGGGTCGGGGCCTCAAAAACGGCTGCCAGCTTCTTTTGCTGCATGGACGAGATGTTGATGGGGAATTCTGCATCTTGGCAGCTGACAAACTGAGCGTAGATCCGCAGAGCTCGATTAAAACGTTCGCGGACAAGCTCGCGCATGTTGGTGTCGCTGCTGGGGTACTGCGACGTGCGGATGGAGCGGGGAAACGAAGTCTTCCACTCCGAAACACTGGTCAGGAAAGCAATGTTCTCGCCCGAGAATTCGCGCAGCGCAGAATACTGCTGCAGAGGGATGGGATTGCGCTCCAGGACGTACTCCAGAGCGCTCATTGTCAGGATACTCTCGTCGGAGCTGGAGCTGTACGATCCCGCAGCAGACTTGCGGCCGGTGAGAATGGATTCGACAATGGTGCTGTCTCCAGAAGACGCGAGCGATCTGACGCCCTTGACAACTTTGCCGCGATTCTTGGACTCCCACTGCGCAATGTGGTCGAGTGTCTCCTTTTGCAAGCGCTGACAACGCAAAATCTCCCAACAAGGGACAAAAATGGTGAAAATCTCCATCAAGACTATGGCCAAGCAGATCCATTGAGGCGGGACAAAGTACTTGTTCACGGCCTCCATTGCAGGAACGTACATGGCAATAATCCACATGGGCGTGGCGGGCAAGCTGCCACATGTTAGTGGTGACTCGGCCATCAATCCCCCGGCATCACTTACTTTGCAATTGTGCAGCCAATCGTTTGGAGTCGCCAGCCGTGTGTATCTTTGATATTGCGAGACTTCCATAGGATGATGGGAGCAATGACCCAGGCCCAGGTGAGCTGCCAGAAGCACGTCGGCCACCATTCCCATCCGCGGCCCATGGCCGCCTTGCGCTCCATTTCCGTGCCGTCGACTTCGGTGCCGGGAATGCCAAAAGAAGGGTGAAATTTTCGAGAAATCAAATACATGAAGATGGTGAGAAATAGCTGAAAGAGCATTCCGATACTCACGAGAATAAGCATCTTTGACGTGTAGTCGAGGCGTCTCAATTTGTTGATGAGTCCACGGCCTGCCTTTTGCTTCATGCCGCTGCTGTTATTGTTGTTGTTGTTGCTGTTGTTGTTGGTCGCAAACTTCTCCTGTCTCTTGGCAACATGCAGGAAGCGGGTGTTTGACGCGTGGAACAAGGCGATGCCAAAAGGAAAGTACGTGCCCATGATCCAGTACTCGGCGTCCGGAGGCGCCATAGCACCGATCATGTATCCGAGTTGTCCGCTGATCCAGTATAGATGCAGCAAGGTGATGGCCGTCAGGGAGAGGCCCAGGCCACGCATGCGCATCATGGGCAGATGGCGTTTTCTAACGAGGAATGCCATCCCACACACGACAATGGCTGTCCAGATGCCAGCCCAGCAAGCCCACCAGATGCCGACGGCGTCGACATTGGGTCTAGGCTTGCTGTCGGGCGTGACACCCAGTTCAGATCCCATGTTGCAGATATCAGAGCAGTAATGAAAAAACGTTCAAGTTCTTGGTGCTTTGAAAATTTGTTGCCGTTGCGAATGACTGAGCTTGTGTCAATGGAACTCATGTATGACAGTGAAGGAGCCGTTGGAAGTCATATATAACTGTCGTGTAGCAGGGGCAGAACACGGTACAACTTCCTTTTCTAATTCGAAAAGAAAAGTTAATGCAGGTTTCTTTTTTTTCTCTTTTCTGTTAGTACATTGGTACACAAAAAGAAAGTATAAAAGAAACAGCGTTTTCGCCTCGGTAGTAACACCTGTGTCAACTATACGACAAACTTGCTTTTCCCACGAGGTGGGGGAACTCCTCCCATGTCTTGCCGCTGCATGGCGTTGTCGATCGGAGCCGTCAAGAGAGATTTTCTTGGTTGAGGATTTTAGACATGCTCTGATTCCTGAACCATGACAAAGGTGAAAAAGGTCAAAGCGCAAGGTGGCAGATCTCGGTCGTGTGCGTGGGATTTGCAAGGCCCAACGGATCGCCACAACACACCACTGACAGACAATAAGGGTCGGCTACTGCTACCCATCGCATCTCGCCTTTCGTTCGACAATACCTTATTTACATGATGGGACCAATATCTGGTAGTCGGTTCCACAGTCTCCAGCTACGTGGCTCGAACCTCTTGTGCGGTTCGTCCCAATATCTCCCAGAACCGTATTTCCCGTAGAATCTCGGGCTGCCTTGCCAACCAACTTTACTCAAGTGTACAAATCAAGTTATTGCGGCAACGTAAAAACGGTTAGAACGAGACTAGCCCATGTGATTTCTGGCACCCGCAAAGTCCTCCTGAACCTAAAGTATCCTTGACATGATGCTTCACGGCTTCTCATGCACCAATTGTCGGCTTCGGCCCTGTCAATCGATGCCATGCAGTCGTCTCCAAGATTTCGACGCAAGTAAAGACTGGCGGATCTCTCATCTCGTCTGTACCTGTACCCTCCTATTCGGTTGTCATCGCTTCCGAGGACGTCCAACTAGTTGCCAACTAGCAATGGGATTTTCCAGCGCTAACGGCATGGCCTACACTAGCGCTCTACTTAGCATCAAAAGAAACTGTAGGTGGACATGTTTTCTTTTGCTACAGCGAGCCGTCTATTGGGACATCTCAGATTTTGGAGTCTCTAGGTGGTTGAGTGGTTCTTGCCATCTACCGAATGTTCGTAATTCTATTGCGTCTTCGTATTTGTGTTGAGTGTGCCCGTGCCTTTATGCTGTCCTGACTCTAGAAGCCGCCCTAATGCTCGATTTGAAGGTCTTGGACATGTTCCAGAACGGTGCCCATGCCGACAAAATCGCAGTAAGCCCCGTGCATAGAATCATCGGACCATACCTCGTGGCGTATCCAATGGCCTCGTCTGTCAAGAGCCCTGGCACGGCAATGAGAGCACCACTCAGTGGTCCTCCCGCAACAAACCCGACGCCGCGCCCACCCATGAGCAGCCCAAACAGCAACGACGGATCAGCTGCCAGATCGTCCCGCTGAATCTCACGCACCATGCTTGTCCAGGTCGAGCTGAAGCCGCCGGCAAAGAATCCGTACACGAGCGCAAACATGATGACGTTGGCCAGGTGCCGACTAAGGCCCCAGAGCAGAAACACGGGCGCAGCGCTGCCAATGGCGGAGATGAGAATCACTTTGGTCGCATTGAGGCGGTCGCTCAGCATGCCGAGGAAGAGCGCGCCAAAGGTACTAGACAGCGAGAACATGGCAATAAGGATCGGCTTGGTAATGGACGAGTAGCCGACGTCGGTCGCGTAGCTGGCCATGTACGTGCTGGGCATGACATAGCCGAGCGCCTGGATGATGATGCCGACCTGCATCATCCAAAAGGACGTTTGACGGAGGAAGTCGAGCGACACGCGGCGGTTCCGGGCCTGTAGGTGCATCGGCACGCGGGGCTTGAGGAAGAAGAGCGTCGGCAGCGTCATGATGGCCGACGCGGCGGCCCATGACAGCAGCGTGGCCCGGAGACCGAACCGGTTGAGCAGCCCGCTAAAGACAAAGGGCATCACCATGCCGACAATGGACTTGCCCGCCCACATTATGCCGTAGGCGAGCCCCTTTTTGGCAGAGAACCACTCGTCCATGTACTTGGAGATGGGGCTGAACAGCAGCCCGCATCCCATCGAGTACAGCGCGCCCTGGGTAGCAATGAGGCCGCCGACAGTCGTCACGTATGCCGACGCGCAGATGCTGGCGACAGTAATCGCCAGTCCGAGAGGACCACACCAGGGACGCAGCCGCGGGAACCAGCTCAGCACCATGAACGCAAGCGGCATCATGAGATACATGACGCCCATCTGCAGGGCCCCGACGGTAGCGAATGCGCCAGGCGGCGCCTTGATGGGGCTCTCGTCGCTGGTGTAGTACTCTTGGAAGATGCCAAATGCCACGGAATAGCCTAGATTATGCTGGTCAGGAAGACGGCGAGAGGATTCACGCATGAAAGGGAACGAGTTTCAGCAAAAGGGTTGGCTTGCCCCAAATTGGCGCTTGCGCGACGGTGCAGCAGATGAGAGCCAAGTACGCATTGCGGCCGCGGTCCGTTGGCGGGAGACTTGCGCCGCTGGTGGCATTTCCATCCAGTATTTGCAATGTCTCGATTGAGCGGCGATGCTCGTGCTCGTTGGACTCAGTTTGTAGCATCATGTGCAACGCGCTCGATGCAATTCGACGAGTTTGGTTGGTGCAGGAACGAAGTTGTTGGATGCTCTGGATGATGTTTGGCAGTGGAGACGTGAGCCAGTAACAAGGCTTCGTGGATCCGAGATCGCTCGTCATCAACGATTCTAGCACAGAGATTGTACTGACAAAATTCAAACAGCTCGGCATGGCCAGCAACGTCCCAGCATTTCTCGTGTACCAAGACGAGTCTACCACCAGGTCGAACCGCCCAATAAATTAGTACGACAAGCAATTAATCGCGTGTCGTAGGGGACAAGTCTGGCAACCTGTATCGCGCTACGCTGCACGGCGCCGTGAGCTAATGCCGCTGGCAGCAGCTCGAGAATCTACGCGGCCGCCTGCAAGTGCGGTGATACGAATACGTAGATCAGCGGGGAAAGGAACCCGAGTTGAACATTCACATGAGCGCCATCTCGAGATGGCGCGGCTAAGGTGGTGGTCAGCAGACGACCGTCTGCGGTTGCGTTCACATCAATCACCACAGCATGTATGGCCGTCTGCGGCTTAGAAGCGGACACAGGGAGGGCTGCCATCGTCGTTGATAAAGCCGGCAAAGAAACGCCCGCTCTCCCCGACGCGGGATCTGGATGGTTGAAAAAGGTGTGTGCGAGGCTCAGTGGACAGTGTGCTCACCGTCTCCGCGCTCGTCGCGGGCTCCCCAACAGCAATAAATTTCATCCGGCAAACCTGACCACATCACAATTCCACCAGCTGTTCAACAGTGTAGTGCTCATCCAGCTTTGCTTCCTCTGCTTGTCGTAGTTTTTCCTGCACCAACTGTTCCATCTCGACTTGTTCATCGGGATGCAAAAGGCTGATTCGCTGTTCCATATTCTCGAAAGTGCCAAAGAATTTGGGGTCAAGAAATTTCCAATAGATCTCATCAAATAGTGCACTGTGTCGTGAAGCGAGGCAAACCCAAAAAAGCCCAGAACTAAGCGATGTTTCCATGATTGTCGAGATGCGCCCGGATTCTTGTAAGGAACCGCATCGGATCTTTTCGATTTCACATTCTTTCAGAGCCTGGATAAAGACCTTGAACTTCGGTTCATAGCGCGCTAGGAAATCATCCAAGTCCGCCTCCCAATCCTCGGGGGTCTCGAGTAAGAGCCACCAAGGCGCTGCATAGGTGAATTCTGCTGGAGCCACGTATGTAAATTCCCAGTCAACCACACCAGCCACTGTAAGCGTGGATGGGTCAACGATAATGTTTCTTGGAGAAAGATCGTCGCAAAAGAGTCGGAAAGGCCCCGTACACTGCTTGTCGCAAAGATTTCGCGATAGTCGGCGAAAGAGGCATCGAGCGACATACTTTTTTCGGCAGTCTGCACCGTCCACAATGGCGTCGTTTTTTTGGAGTTCAAGTTGCTTCATATGTTGGCGCGCCAGTTCCTCAAAGTAATCGCTTGCACTTTCAAACGTGGAGTCCTTGAAAACAGATAGGGCAATATTGGAAAACTGGGAAATTCGGTTCATGTTGAATGTGAGTGGCCGTTTTCCTACTATGAATGAACCGTCTTCACTCCGTAAAAGGCCTCCAATCAACGGGAACTCGGGTTTTGACAGCTCCAAGAGGACATCCGCCATGCGGTGGTAGGCGCGCTCAAGCACACGGGGATGAAGATCCGGCCGCAGAGAAAATTCTTGCTTGTTTGGATCACGAAGATATCCGCTCATCATATTGCCTTGTATATATTCCATGACGATATATGGCCCGATATCGCATGTGCCATGGCCAAAGACTTTGGGCACTGGGATTTGGGTGTGCTCTGCCAGGTAATGCAAGACTGCGACCTCGTCTTTAACTTTCTCATGGCGCGCAAGGACTCGTCCAATGGCGGTAAACCGAACAACTACACGGTCGCCGTTCTCAAAAGTGACTCGATAGCAAACATTGCAAGCCCCATTGGCGAGTAGCTTCGCTGTTTTTGAGGGTAATTGGCAATGTCTTATCGCCTCTATGGCTGCAGTTCGTTCGGGGCAATTTCTGAGGAGTGACTTCAGCCAAGCGCCGAACAGGATGTTCGCCCTCTTTTCAGCCAAATGATCAAAGTCCATGACCAGCAAGTAATAAGCTTTGTGTGGGTAAAGATTTGGTATTCATCCGCCCTCACATGAGAAGGGGTACAGTCTGCCCCACACAGTGTTATTAGCCCAATCCCAGTCACGCACTGTCTAGTTCTTCACACAGAGCCAAGGCGTTGAATGAAGCAGCGAGCCAATTGGGTCGCTGATGATTATTATTAGCTTGATTCGCACGCTCCTTCAGGCCGGTATTAATAGAACGGAGTAATTTAACCAAGATAGCTTTAATCCATCCAGCAACAATAACACCAAAATTCACGTTGACATGCAATAACACCCTTGAACCGACAAAAGACTAACAACTTTATTACGGTCAAAATGAAGTAGATTAATCTAAGAATATGGTCGTAAAGTACAAGTTGGACTCTACCAGTCGGTACAACCTGCGGTAACTATCGAAATTGAACGTAACTTAATTATCCGTATACTTGAGAAAAAATGTAATCATTTTGGGGATCGCGCTGGAGATGCCAGATCCGATGTCATTCTGAAACTTGGTGCAGCACGCCCGCTTATCAGCAGCCTCGGCCACCTCCGCCGCCTGCACACGCTGATCCACCACCACCATCTCACCAGCAATCATCTTCGTGGGAACTTTTGCTCTCCGGGCATGTATGCAGGTTTCTCTGCGGCCAAGACCCTTCTTTGCTTGCCAAGGTTTCCGTATAAGTAGCCTGCGGGACCCCCGTCTGCCAGCTCTCAATTGACCTCGTTACCCTCCCCATCCCATTGTGTCGAGAGGTTCAGGCCCCCCCCCCCCCCAACATGCTCGTCTCGAGTCTTTTACCGCTAGTCCTCGCCGGCTCTGCACAGGCTCTCAACATCCTGCTAAATAATGACGATGGCTTTGCTTCGGGTAACCTGCGAGAAGTATATCGCCTACTAAAAGAGGCTGGCCACAATGGTGCGCTTCTCGAACGCTTGTTTCTGGTGGTTTCATAGACAAATTCTTAACGTTCTTAGCTTGGATCGTTGCACCGGCCACTATGCAGAGCGGCATGGGCGGTAAAAGCGACTTTAGCAGAGAAGGCAATCTTACAGCCGCGTCACAGTACGACTTGATTCCCAAGGGCGCGCCATCTGTAAGAATCCTCACGAATAAGACGCTATGCGCAAAGTTGACAATTGTAGATTGGCAGTGATCCCCACGATAGCCACATTTGGTACTACAATGGCACTCCTGCGGCTTGCACATTTGTCGCCCTCGACTATGTGCTGCCTCGCTTCGCCGATTTCAAGGTTCCCGACCTCGTTCTGACTGGGCCCAACTTTGGAACGAACCTAGGACCCTTTGTCTGGACTCTTTCGGGCACTGCCGGTGCCGCGTACGTTATTGTTGGATCCAAAGATGCTCGAGACCCGCCATCACTAACAAAATCTCCCAGCTACGCCGCCACTCACCGTAGCATCCCTGCCGTTGCGCTCTCCGGTAGCAACCGGGAGGTGCCCTACTTTGACGTAAAGAACGGCAGCGACCCAGCCACGCTCGTCGCCAAAATGGCCATCAAGGTCGTCGACCAGGTCATCAGGAGCAGCCCCAAGGGCGGCCCCTTGCTACCTCTCGGGTACGGCCTCAGCGTCAACATACCGGAGCTCAAGGCCAACGGCACCGAGCCCGAGATTGTGCGCACACGCATGACGGGCAACGCGCAGGTCAACGAAGCTGTCTGGGACCCCCAAAAGGGCATCTTTACATGGGCCAATCTGAAGCCCTACGCCGCAGGTGTGAATGCGTGCGTCCACGGCGACTGCTCTCTGCCAGGCGAGACGTACGTGGTCGAGAACGGTGGCATCTCCATCTCCATTTACACGGTCGACTATGATGCGCCTTTGAGCGAATACGCTAGCAGCATCATGCAGCGACTCGCGCCTCTGACCAAGGTCGATTAATATGGATGACGAGGATTGAAATGAAGATATGAGTGATGATACTAGCGAATGATTGCATGCACCTTGTCTACATTTGCATTGATAGCGATTGCATGCACCTTGTATACATGTACATTGATAGCATGGCGCCGACTTATAGCACAACAGCAGCTTTCATGCACACAACCCCATCCTTGTCCACCAGTATCTGATACTTATTACCCTCTTCTTCAACCTCTACATTAGCCGTATGCACTTGGTATTGGTCACCGGCGTATAATGGCGACATGGCGCGGTATACAATCTCCTTTGGTGCCTGGCCATTTCCATGTACATCTCTCCAATAATCAAGTATATTGATGAGATTCAACGGCCCATGCACGACAACCTCAGGGTGACCTTCGACGGCGGTCGTCCAGCCCTCGTTGTAGTGAATCTTGTGGCCGTTGAACGTCAAGGCCGAGAAGCGAAATAACCCTACGGGCGACCAGCAAAAGGTTCGAACGGGAACTGGCCGTCTGTCAGGATTGCATGTACAGTCTTTTTTTTTTTTTTTTTGCTTGGTCACCTGTACTTACAACTTGAAGCACTCGTTACGTCTTTAATTACTGTTGGTCCCTGCTTCGTCTGCCTCGGTGGTTTCGGTGCTGCTGCTGCAGCACTGCTCGGGTCGACTTCCGGCCGGAATACCCAGGATCGCCTGTCCACAAGCGCAACGCCGCGAGGACCTTGCAGTTCCTTGACCACCTCGACAAGGACCATTTCACCAGCCGAGCGGCTCTTCTTGGCCGTGGCGCTCAGCAGCGTGGTGCGCTCCTCCACCTCGTCGCCGACGCGAATGGACGTGCTCTCGGCCGGCCACTGCATCGTGCCGCCCGCCCACATCCGCCTCGAAAACGGCGCCGCCGCGTTGTAGGTCCTGTCAGAGCCGTCGGGCCCCAGTTGATCCTCCACGCCAGACGGCGTAAAGTACACCATGTGGTGTCCCGGTGGCACCGGCGTACCGACAGGTGGCGGGCGCTCTGCGACGTTGTGAGTCCCGATGCATGTTCGGCCTAGAGTCAGCGATAGCTTCTGCAGCTGGTTGCCGTCAATGAGCTGCCGGCGGCTGACAGTCTTGCCCGCAAAGGTGTCGAGGAGGCGCGCTGCGGCGTCTTGCGCCGTGCTTTGCTGGTGACGAGCCGACGTCTCAAACTTTCGCGCCCATTGTACGCTCGCCCGAAAATGTGAACTTTTCATTTTCTTGTGATTTGCAGTCAAGGCGAATTCGATTGAGGTTTTCGCAACGACGAGATTCGCAGCTGGCTCAAGCTATGTACCGGACCAGCTCGCAATGTCATATAACCGAGCGCTAAATGTATTCCCATGACGGCGTTGATACCCCGCGAGAAGCTATCATAAAGCCGGCTAGTGGCCGGCAACTAAACACAAATCGCATTGAGATCTCGAAACATCAACTTTGACGCAAGAAACATCTCCAAAGAAATTTCAGTGTATTTTTTATTCATCAGACTCAATGGCTTCGCAAAGATCAGCCCTGCGTCTTTGGAGGTCGAGCTCTCGTGTAGGCGTCATGCCAACAGCCAAGTCTGAGTGTAGGCTGACATGAAGTAGCTTTTCGCCAGACAGCACGCGCGGAGGCTCACGCTTCACCAATATCAATCACAAGAACTATTGAAAGAGGTGAGATTGCTGCTTTTTTTTTGTTGTTTTTTTTTTTTTTTTTTTTCTTTACAGCTTTCAAAATTAGGCCGG
>JAAHCF010000820.1:0-15031 GCA_038367545.1 Beauveria asiatica | reverse complement strand
AAAAAAAAAAAAAAAAAAAAAAAAAAAAAAAAAAAAAAAAAAAAAAAAAAAAAAAAAAAAAAAAAAAAAAAAAAAAAAAAAAAAAAAAAAAAAAAAACCAACTACCAAAGAAGGTGCAGCCGACTTGTGGTAAGTTTCATGTACACGGTCATAGAAAAGGTGCAAAGTGCTGCTCTTCGCGGGGCAGAAGCAGCTCATGCGATAAGCGGGTTAATTTGCAGCGGGTAGTTCAAAACTTACAGCGGGTGTCTTTAACTAAGCCCGAGGCGTATAGTGGCGCGAATGTAGGTGGCGCCGTGCATTCAGAGCTACTAGGTGCTCTTTACTTGTGAAGCCATAGCAAAACTAAGACAAGCTTTCTCCATGTAAGCACGTTGTTTTGAGCCTATAAGTAGTCCTTTATAGGACCTTGTTTGTTTCTCCCTTGCTGTGTCACCGGTATTCTATAGTCAGGTTTAATTTGTTTTATTGTTACTTGAACAATACCCATTCGACCAATAGACACCTGCTTGCCCTCCTCATCACTGATCATTCAGGGATACCTTCCGAAGTAATCCAAATTCGCGCTCGGCCTCGCTCGCACTAGAAGATATGAATGGAGGTGGCTCTTTTGCAAAGAGGAGTTCTACTTTGGATGGTTTGCCCGATCGCAACGACCAAAAGGAAGTAAATGGCGACCAAGATGGACATCGCCCATCGCTCTACGAGGTAACCTCAGGTATGACAAGCTCATGATGAGCACCAACGCATAACATTGGACAAAGAGTAACAACCGCCTTATTAGGGGCCTTGGAAAATGGCATGGCCACAAGAAGATCAAACACTCGCGAATCACTCGGTGTAGCCCGCACGGGATCGAGAGCAGAGTTTACCCACCCTTTGGCGCAGACTCCTACCCACGAAGAACACATTGTCGGATTTGATGGCGTTGATGATCCATATCGCCCAATAAATTGGCCACTTCAAAGAAAGATCACGACTATGGCCTTGTATGGATTCATAACCATGACCTCAACTTGGGCGTCCGCGGCATACTCCTCCGGCACAGGACAGATTGCAAAGGAGTTCAACGTTGGCACTCAAGTGGCAACCCTTGGCACTACATTGTATCTTTTTGGCTTCGGCATCGGCCCACTGCTTTGGGCGCCTTTCAGTGAGGTCTTTGGCCGGCGCCTTGCTGTTCTTGCACCCATGTTCATATCAATATGCTTCACCTTTGGCAGCGCTACTGCTAAAGACTTCCAGACACTCATGATAACACGCTTTTTTGGCGCATTCTTCGGTGCTGCCCCTGTTACAAACACTGGGGGTGTCCTAGGGGATCTCTTCTCTCCAGCGGCACGAGGAATAGCCATGGCTGGATACGCAATGGCTGTTGTCGGCGGACCCTTTGTAGGTACGTATTACTTTGAAATATCACGTATGAGTAATAGACACAATGCTGACAAGTTGTATGCAAGGACCGATCGTCTCTACTGCTGTTGTTCAGCAGCCGAGCCTAGGCTGGCGGTGGACGGAATACATTACTGGAATTCTCCAGATTTTCACGCTGTCTGTTGGAGCCATATTCGTCCACGAAAGTTACCCTCCCCGGCTCCTTACTTACAAAGCCCGTCGACTGCGTATCGAGACTGGAAACTGGGCATTGCATGCCAAGTTCGAGGAATGGGACGTAAGCATACGAGAGCTAAGCAGGAAGTTCCTGATCCGCCCGCTACAGCTCCTATTCACGCCCATCTGCTTCCTTGTTGCACTCTATGCCAGCTTCTGCTATGGAATTTTGTATATGCAACTCGGCGCTGTTCCAATCATCTTTCAGGAGTTACGCGGCTGGAGTCCACTCGTATCGAGTCTCCCCTTCCTCGGTATTCTCATCGGAGCCATAATTGGTTGCTTGATTAACGTCTACAATCAATTCCTTTACAACAAAGCCTACTATGCTACCGGCAGCAGCCGTCCCTTACCTGAAAAAAGACTGCCCCCAATGATGGTCGGTTCTTTCCTCCTATCTGGAGGCCAATTCCTACTAGGCTGGACTGCGGACCCCAAGTTTCACTGGATTGCCCCCTGTATTGGACTTGTCATTCTAGGAACTGGCTTTTTTACCATTTTCCAGTCAGCGCTCAACTATCTCGTCGATACATTCCCAAATTACGCAGCTTCAGTCGTTGCCGCCAACACGTTTTTGCGTTCCTGCTTCGCGGGCGCATTCCCACTTGCTGTTGGTCCACTCTTTCATAACATCGGAGTTGGACCTGGCTCGAGCATCACCGGCGGATTCGCTGCCCTGCTCATCCCAGTGCCTTTCATTTTCTTTTTGTACGGGAAACAGATTCGATTCAGGTCGAAGTGGTCATCTGAGTCGTGAGTTGCACGTGTCAACAATTACGCGGCTAGATAGTGTAGATGTCATGTATAGCTTGGTTGTACGACGACTCACTAGCAACAAACTCTATCAAATAACATATACTATTCGTTAGAACGCAAACTTTTACGCAACTAGTCCTCTTCGGTCTTGTTTCTGCCTAAAAGATTGTCACGACTCATGAAACATTGCGTACTGGATAGTCACGAAAGTAGAGCGATTATGGGCGATAACTGACGAGAGCCTCTGGCGAAGGCGTCGCCTTCCACCGTGCTTAGATTTATCGTTACTCTCAAGTGTCCTGCTAGACTTTAATCTCACAGGGGTTCAGCTAAATACAAGCTCCGGCGCTTTGATTTAATTTGATTTGACTATTACAATTTTTTTTTTTTTCGCTGCACCTATCGCGCTCGGTAATTATCATAGTCCGAAGTTCGACTCCCAAAAGAATACTCCAGTTTTCCTCGCTCTCCGCTGAGTCCCAAGAACTCCGACAGAAGGGCCAAAGAGTTCCGAAGACCGACTGATAAACACGCCACAAGAGGCGGTACCACCCTTTTGCAACTTCTTTGTGTTAGCCGCATTTCCTAAACAACATGACACTCTAGCATTGGCCATACGCAGCATTTACGAACATACTCTACTCAGGTGTTTATGTATTCATGTAGTTTTGTATTTATGTATTCAGTCTGAAATGTTGTTTAGTCTCCGAGAACATAGCGATAGTAAAGTCTATAAATGTGAGATATCATGTCCATCAAGCGCTCTCTCACATGTCGATCGCTAAGATCTGGCCACCTTTCCCAGACCCTGTGCCACTCGTTGTTATAAATAATGTCTTTTCATCAAAACTGAACGCAGCAGAAGACGGGGAGTACAAGAAAGCGCCAGCGCTGCTACCATTCACGAAAACAGATGGCTGTCCGTCTGGAGTTACCTTGGCTAATGAAGTCGGAGGCAAGGCGACATAGAGTGTACCGTCTTTGGCCACAGCGAAATCATCCGGCACAGCGTCGGGATTCGACAAGGCCAGCGAGGCAACAAGTTCGAATTCGCCACTCTTGTTGCCATACTCGTCGATTTTGAACCTTCCCACGGCCATGGTCTGCGAGTTGGTGACGTACAAGTATCCATGGAATATTTTAGCGCCATTGACACCAATCGCAGTAGGTGGTGGATTCGCTCCTGGGGTGAGATGTTCATCTTGGAATGCAATGTCCACTTGGCCCGTCTTCGTGTCTATGCGAAACACCTGACCTGTTTTGGAGTCGACACTAAGAACTACGTCTCTGTGTTTGGGTAGGACAGCCATGCCGTTGAGAAGCCCCGCGTCAGGGAGTTGAGCCACCACTTTCACCGAGGCGGCTGCTCCATAGCAACCACCAGGAAGCGTTATGAGCGCGATTTTCGCAGAGCCCGACTCAAAACTCGAGGTAGAACGATTGAGGTTACCGGCGGATATGGCAAACACATTGTCCGCGACCTCAGCGATGCCGGTGGTGGCTGTACTGTCTGGAACTTGGACGAGAATATCGGGGATAGGGTCCTCGTCGTTTGGATCCATCGCATACACGCGAGCATGATCAAACGTGCTCAGGATAAGATTTCCGCTCTGGAGAAGAGCGATATTTTCCAAAAACTGTGATGCGTCTGGGAATTGGTAGAGCTGCCGTACCTGCAAAGCCCATGCAACAGGGGCTGCCAAAAGTAAGGTTGCGAATCGTTTCATTATTTGCGACGAGAGTAATTATGACTTGCTGTTTATAATTAAGTTGGCGAAGAAGACCTGGGTAAACAAGTGCTGATGCCTGGCTTTTATACTAGCTGTAATCCGTACACCGGCAAGACAGGCCTAACAACATCCGAAAACGTCCTTCTACGACGCTTAGACGCTAACTCGGCGCCGTTTACGGAGTTTGCGGAAGCTGTCAACCTTATAGTTATTATTGAGGTTAGGCGCTTTACACCCACAAACCCTTATCTTAGTTACTGAGGTCAGGCGCTTCACACCCACAGTACGGCGGCTTCCGTGCGACCGGTGCATTTGATAAATGTGGAAGTCTGATTACTCATTGATACCTTCACTATCTGTGCGACATGCCCAGCGCTTGGGCACGTGCTATACCAATGCAATTGCAAACAATTGCATTTGCGCGGGGGATAATAAGTGCACCGTTGGCGGGCAACCCCGACATTCGCGCCCGGGCGCGGATTTAAAATTGCGCGGCCCCCTTCCCAGTGGTCAGCGATAGAATTTAGTGGCCTACTTGCCTAAATACAGGGCCTCTTGTGCCGCACAGTCCGCTGCCGCAGCCTCCCAGATGTCACCCATGCCTCGCCTCTCAGAGAAAGGATTGGCTTCCATCTCAGCTGCTACCATTGCTTTAACCCGGTCTTCTTCTGCCTTGTTCTAATCTAGATACGAGATCCTCTCTTTCTTCGTCTAGTCTCTAGTGATTTTCTGCGGTTTATATTATCTACCTGCTAGCAGCCAGACTTATAAATAAATAAATTAACTTAAATCTAGCTCTAGATTTAATTTAATTTAGAATTATAAAATTTTAATCTAATTTAATTTAATTTACCTACTTATTAATTTAATTTATTTAACTTATTTAGCTTATTTAGATATTTAGATAACCTTACTTTTCTCCTAAGATAATATATACTACGTAGCCCCTATAATATCCGCTTTAAGTTATCCTCTCTATATAGTAACTATCTACCCTACTAGACTAAAAATGCGCTTTAGCTTAGAGGATATAGCTAGAATAGAGAATAGGTTAATAGCTATCCTTAATAGCTATAGGTACTAGTAATAATAAAGAAGCTAGTACTAAATAGGGTTATCTACTAGGTAATTTCCTAGGTTAGTTATAGCTACTTACTCTATATACTTATTACGTCTAGTAGAAGTTAATAGTGTAGGCTATATATTAAGCTTCCTTACTAAGGATATAAAATTATCTAACTCTATTAATTTCCTTATTATAGTTAGTTATTTAGGAATTATATCTTACTTAATAGAGAGGTTCTTATACTAATACTATAATTCTTTTATAACTACCTTACCTCTAAATAGCTAATCTAGATACTTTACCTATTAAGACTTAATAGTTAACTAGTAAAATATAGGATATAGTATAAGGGCTATAAGGTAGGTAGGACTATTCTCTATAAGAGTATAATATTAGTCTAGCTTTATTTAACCTAAGTTATAGCTAATCTATAAATATATTTCTTTATTTTACTTATATTATAATTTAGACTTTTTTAAGTACTTTAAAAGCTACTCTATTATTAGAAGGACCTCCTAAGTTACTTTAAATTTACCCTATTTTAAGTAACCCTTAAGATATTTAGTTATTATTTTTAGTAGCTTTAGAATAACTAAATACTTTATAATTATAGACTAGTTATTAGTAAATATCTTATTATTAACTATTATAAGCCTTTTCTAACTCTTCTTTAGTAATAGTTTATAATAGTATAGGATAAGCTAAGTAAGGAAATAGGATTATAAAAATAAAAGATAAAAAGAAGTATATTCTATAAACTCTTAAGACTAAAGCTTAATAAGCTTTATCTTCCTAATACTATCTTCTCTATATATATCCTTCTATAACTAAGGTTATAAATTAACTTTAACTTTCTATTAAACTAATATTAAGTCTTCCCTAAGGCTTTATTCTTTATTCTTAATAGGGTAAAGCCTTTTTTATTAATTACTTAGTTAATAACTTATCTTTAAATATTTATTAAGTTATAATTAATTTAATAATAAATATATATACTAATAAGCTTATTCTTTTTAAATATATAAATTTATTAAGTTATAATTAATTTAATTATTTTTATTATAATTATAAAATTAATAATTTACTATTAAGTCTTTATTTTTTTATATTTTATTTATATTTATTAATAATAATATAAGTTAAGTATTATAATTATTCCTCTCTTAATAAGTACTTTATTAAATACTAATAACTTCTTTAGAATTAAATTAAATTCTTTAAATTTTTATAAAAACTCTAATATACTTTTTATATTTATAAATTAAATAATCTTATATAAACTTTATAATAATATACTTACTTTACCTTTATTATTATAAATAATAATATTTTTTACTTAATTAGTTAGTAATAAAGAGTAATATATAAAAGTTATATTTTCTTTAATTTAAAGCTTAGGTTTTTTCTTTTTTATAACTTTTTTATTTTATTTTAAAAACCCTTTTTACTTATTTTATTTATTTTTATTTTATTATTATATTTATAATTAATACTCTTTATAATATTTATTTTATAAACCTTATAAATAATCTTAAAGTAATCTCTTTTTTTTAAAGTTCTTCTTTAATATAAGCTATTATATAATACTCTTAGGGTATTTATAATTACTTAACTCCTTTTTAAATAAGCTTTTATAATAATCCTTATATAAAGAATTCTTTTTCTTTTTTTATAATAATCTCCTTTAATAATAAACTAATAAATAACTTTATTATATTATTATTTATAACTCTAAATATAATTCTAAGTCTAGTTATTTTAATTACTTTTAGTATTATAGCTTAATCTTTTAATTCTTTAGCTAAGGCCTTATTATAGTTTAAGGAAGTTAGGTATATATAAGCTCTTAACTTTTTAAAGGGTTAAGAGGTATATTAACTTATAGTCTTTTCCCTTTTTCTTTTTTATTAACCTAGTTAAGTAATTTTTAAACTAAGAATCTAAGACTAACTAATAAGCCTTTATTCCCTATATTACTTTAATTATATAAACTACTTTAAGTTAACTAGCTAATATTACTTTAATTCTTTTATTAATTAGCTTCTTTAATTAGTTTACTTAAGCTTAGTAATTTACTTTATTATTAGCCTCTTAAAATACTAAAGAGGAGTAAAAAGCTATTAATATATAACTTACTATTAAGACTATAGCTATATAACCTCCCTTAGACCCTTAACTAGTACTTATTACTAATAAGCTATAAGAAAAGTTATATATTTAAAGTATCTTTAAAAATATTTATTATACCTTTATAATTAATTTATTTATTCTTATTTTCTTAATTAAAAATAAAGAAGAACTTATAAAAATTATTAATACTTTTACTAATTAGTATAATAAAGTAAATAAGAATATTATTTAAATAACTCTTAATTAAGTTAGTAACTTTATATTTAGTTTTTTTTAAATTAACTTTATATAATATTTTATTATTATTAAGTTATTTTTTATAAGCTCTTCTTTTATAAGTATATAAAGTACTTTTATTAGTTTTTTTTAATACTAATAAGGATTTTAATAATAAAAAAAGAAATAACTTTTTTAATAATAAATTAAAGTATTTTAATATATAAAAGTACTTTTTAAGTATAAATAGTAAAATAACCCTTAATAATATAAATAAAGGTTTATTTTTAATTACTTTTATATTTAATTAAATAAGGCTTATAAATAATATTAATTACTTTTATATATAATACTTAACTTTATTAATTAAAAGTTATTAGGTACTTATAGTATAAGGGAATCTTTTTAAGTTCTTCTTTCTAGTATAATATTCTTTTAATTATACTATTATATCGGTCAGATTCGACCACCTCTAGGGTTTGCCTACGAGGAATAGTATAAAAGGATGACGTCCTTCTATAGTTTTTAAAAATAACTTTTTCGTCTTTTTTTATATCTAATTTCTATTATATACCTTATAAT
This sequence comes from Beauveria asiatica, assembly GCA_038367545.1. Lineage (NCBI taxonomy): Eukaryota > Fungi > Ascomycota > Sordariomycetes > Hypocreales > Cordycipitaceae > Beauveria > Beauveria asiatica. Next base: position 6,940 of record JAAHCF010000820.1, on the reverse strand, counting down.
TAGGAGCCCTATATAGCCTTCCTTAGTCTCTAATAATATCTTCGCCTAAATATAAAACCTTTAATAACTTAGTAAGTAGTAATATTATTAATTATTTAAGCCCTTATTTAATACTACACTTTTTTAACTTTATAAACCTCCTAATTAAGAGCTAATAAATACTTTATATACACACTATACCCTTAGAGGGACTGCGCTTCTATTAGTATTATAAACTAGCCTAATAGTCTTATAGGTAGTAGTAGATACTTTATATGTTTTAGCCGTTTTCTCCCTTAGTAATAATCACACTATTACTTTTTAATAATATATATATTATTTTATAAACTAAAAAAGTTATTTACTTATATATTTTTCTTTTTTTATTAATAAGCTTTTTATTTAACTAATCTCTTTATAAGTATACTATAAAATATAAGCTAATTAAAATTAGCTTAACTATATTATTATAAATATATATATATAGTATTTATATCTCTATAATAATAACTTAGATTTTCTTCTTAATTCTACTTAATATTAATAATTAATTAAAATAACTTTAAATCTTATATAGAGTTTTAACTTTTATTCTAACTATTATTAATACTTTTATAATCTTATAAGTATTATAAAGAATATTAAAATAAGTACTCTTAATTCTTTATTAAGTTATAAGCTAACCTAAATAAAGTACTTAAATATAGTATTATATAATACTTAATACCTATAAATAGACTCTTATTTAAGTAAAGGGTTAAATCCTTTAACTTTAACTAACTATCTAAGATACCTTATACTTTAACTAAGAACTAGTTAAATATAATTAGTAATAAAGATATTTAATATTATTATTAGTAGCTTTTCCTACTAATACTAATAAATTAAAGAAGATTATAATTTATATTTATAATATAATAATATAATAAATATATATTATTTTATATTAATTTCTTATATTTTTCTTTTCTTTTTTTATAAGTTTAATATAATTTTCTAATAAATTTAAATAATATTACTTAGTTTTTCTTAACTTCTTTCTTTTATATAATATTTTATTAACTTATAATTAATAATTTTATAAGTATTCTTATATATTTACTAGGTTTCTTTTTACTAACTACTTATTATATTTTTTTAATTATCTTTTTTATTTTACTAAGAAAAGTATTAATTAATTTATAGTTTTATATACTATAATATTCTTAACTTCTTATTCTTCCTCTAAGTTATTAAGCTCTAATATTAAGAATAGTTTATAAAATTCTCCTTTTTAAGGCTTTAATAAACTAATATAGAATATATTATAAATTTAAAAATACTACTTTAGTAAAGTTAGTTAATATACTTATATACTAATTTTCTTTAATACTTATAATAGCCTAATATATTATAATACTAATTTATTTTATATTACTTTAAACTTAAAGTTTTTTATAAATAATATAACTAAATCTCCTTAAGATAATTTAAATAATTAATACTATTAATTATAATTATATACTTATTATTATATTACTTATTATTAGTATTTTTTTATTTTTTTTTTAGACTTTAGTAATTTTTTTACTTAAGTTCTTAACTCTAATAGCTTTTTTCTTATAAAGTTACCCTTAACTTAAATCCTAAGTTTAAGATAATACCTTAATAATAAGTATAATAATAAATTACTTATTATATTACTTTATATATTATTATATATATACTAAGTTATTATTATATATATACTAAGCTATTATTAATAAGTATAGTTAATTATATTATACTTTTATTATAAAATAGTATAAATAATATTTTAATATTTAGTTTATTTTATTTATTTATTTATTTATTTAAGGATAAAATATAGTAAATAGTTAATACTAAATATTTAAAATATTATATAACTTTAACTAAAATTTATTTATAAATAAAGATCTTTAATCTAAAATAATACTATTAGATATATTATATAATAGCTTAACTTTATTATAAAATAACTCTACTAGTTATATAATTATTATATTAGTATTTATTATAAAGAAGAGATTATACTTTATATATTTATTAATAATAACTAAAATTAAGTTTACTTATTTAGTTTTAATATATACTAATAATAGTCTTATAATAAAATCTATTATTAATTATAACTAGGGTCTTAAGGGGATTATTAATAACCTTAATTTACTATATAACTTATATTATTTTATTATAATAACCTAATATATTATATATATAGTTATATAATTTACTATATCTTTTTATATATTTTACTAAAAGAAGTTTTAATATAAAAGGTTTATTATTTAGTTAATATTAAAATATCTTATTAATAGATTATTATAATAAGTCTATAATAGTTTATAAACTAGTTTTAAATTTTTTAGGATATAAATCCTCTTTTTAAACTAAAGTAACTTTATATTAGTAATTTACTATAAGTATTCTTTAACTCTAATAGCTAGTTACTTTTTTTTAGTAACTTAAGTCTTTATTTTAAGTATATAAAATAATAATATATTAATCTATATTTAAAATCTTATATATTTATATATTTATAATTATAATAAGTATATAAGCTCTTAGATTCTTAAATTATTATTAAATCTTTTTTTAATTTAGTAAGGAGTTACCTTATAAGTAATTTATAGGTTCTTAACTTACTTTTAGTATCTTACTTAAGTCTATAAAGTTAAATATAAATAGATTTATTTTTTACTTACCCTTACTTTAAACTATAATTATAATTATAAATACTATTTTCTTTTATAAGTTATTAACTAATTTTAAGTTAAGGCCTTTATTTAATATATAATTAGGCTATTATAAAAGAGTATTAGTAAGATTTATTTTATTAGCTTAATACTTTATTATAAACTAAAATAATATAAAAAATATATATTATTTTATTTATCTTTTATTTAACTTAAAAGTACTTATAAAACTTTATAAGTTATAATAATTTAATTAAACTTTAACTAACTAGTCTTTATTTAAGTATTATCTTTATTTTTTAAAGTATTTAATTATTATAAGTATTTCTTAATTATTAACTATATATTATTACTTAGTCTTAATAAACTTCTTTAACTAAAATATAATAAAATAATATTAGCCTTTTTTATTTATTTATAAAGTAATATTAAAGGTATTATTTTTTAAAGTATTTATCTTTAATTTAACCCTTTTTTCTAGATTATAATATAAAAAAAAAGGTATATTTTAAAAAGTTACTTTTAATTTATTAAAGATATACCTTTTAGTTATATTAAAGTTAACTTTTCTTAGTTTTTTACTTTTTACTAGTCCTTTTAATTAGATTATAAGTAATAAGGCTTTTTATAAATAGTTTTTAATAAACTAATAATAAAAATTATAAAAACTTAAAAATACTTAAATTTCTTAAAAGGTCTTTAATTCTAATTACTCTTAAATTATTTATACCTTTAATATATTTATTTAAATTCCTTCTTTTAAAAGAATAAAGCTTAAGAACTTTATTTTAGATTTATAAAAGATATATTTTAATAGCTTTATATATAGTTTAGCTTTTCTTAACTTATTTAATATCTTTTTTAGGTATTTTATATACTTTTCTTAAGTTTAAGAAAATATAAGAATATTATTAAAATATATTATATAGATTCTATTAAGTAAATTTCTTATTATTTAATATATATAATTTTAGAATATAGTTAAAGTATTTATTAGTTTAAATAGTATAATATAAAACTTATAATAACTATATTAACTATTAAAAGTAATTTTTTATTTATCTTTTTCTTTAATTTAAATATAATAGTTAGTATCTTTAATATTTAACTTAAAGAAAAACTTTATTTTTAAAATATAATCTAGGATTTTTAAAATTAAAAATAAAAAGTACTAATTCTTCTTAGTAATTTTATTTAGACTATTATAGTTAATATATAATTAAAATATTTTATCTAATTTTAGAATAAATAAGATAAGTAATCTAATAAAACTAATAAAGTAATAGATTTATCTCTTTTTTAGAGCTTTATTAATAAATTCTTTAAAGGTCTTTAATTTTTAAGAAAAAAGAGGGTAAATAAGATTATATAAAGGTATAGTCTCCTCTTTAAGATTAATTATATAATTAGTTTCTTTATATCTTAAGATAATTCTTATCTTAAATATATTAAATATATTTATATATCTTTATAATTCTTTTAAAATCTAATAGACTTAAAAGGTTTTTAACCTATCTTTATCTTTATTAAAGAGTAAGAATAGCTCTAGTACCTCTATAATTATATAAATAAAAGTAGTATTTTTTAATTTCTTTATAAACTTTTAAAGAATATTAAGTTAAATTTAGGTTTTTTATATTTTAAAGAACTAATACTCTTTTCTTATATTAATAAAAATATCTTATTTTTTTAAAATAAGTTTACCTAATATTAATAAATACTCTTTTTTATTAGCCTTTTTTAGTAAATTATTAACTAAATACTAGCTAATAAATATCCTTATAATTCCTTAATAATTAATAAAAATAACTAATACTTTATATAAAATATTAAATTATATTTACTATTTTAGAATAGCTTAGATTATTAGATCTTTAGTCTTTTAAGATTACTTTAGCTATAGTTATTATATTAACTCCTAATTAATTAGACTAGTTCCTTTTATTATATTAAGAACTATAAAAGTATAATAACTAGTATTTTTTATACTCTTTTTTATTAATAAAAGGGTATTTATAATCTTTTTAAAATTAAGCTCTTAGTTTATATATTTTTTTATAATATTTAAGATATAAATATCTTTATTTATCTTTATTAACTTAATAAGTAATTAAGTTCTTTTTTATAAATAATTTACTAAAATAATATAAAAAATAATTATATTATTTATTTACTTTTTCTTATAAGTAATTTAGTACTAGGCTTTTTTTTAAGGTACTTTAAAGAAATATAACCCTTTTTATTATAATAATAATAGTATATAGGTTTACTTAACCTTTTATAGTCTTTTTAAAACCTTCTTTTTTAGATTTAAGGTTTTTTATAAGAAGATTTTATAAGTTTTAATATTAAGGTAAATAATAAGGTTAAATTTTAATTATATATTAAGCCTTTTTTTTCTTTAGAGGCTCCTCTTTTACTAGATACTTATTACTTTAACCTTTTCTTAACCTTATCTCTTATATATAAGTTATTATTAAGATAACCTCTTCTTATATCTTTAGGTTTTTATTTACTTAAGTAATTATATATTATTATAACTATAATTATAATTTAACTAAATATTATTATACTTTTTTAGATTTAAATAAAGCTAATAGTTTTCCTTTAAAAGTATTAAGGTATAAGTAAAATTCTATTAAATATTATTTAAAGTATTAGTAAGCTAACTTAAATATTATAATAATATTTATTTTTTAATTTATAAAGTCTTTAAGTAAATTTTTATTTTATTTTAAAAAATACTTTTAATTTTATAAATAAAATATTTATTTAATTATTAAACTACTATTAATATATTAATCTTAATAAGTATAATTATTTATATTTATATACTTTTAAGTATAAATAATTTATATTTTTTTTTTAAATTTTTAAAAATTAGCTATTAAGGTTTATTATAAATCTTATTTTTATTAATTATAAACCTAGAAATTATAATTATTTAATAACTTTATAATATTCTTAATATAAATTTTATATTAATATAAATATTTTTTATTACTTTTATTAAAAGAATAGTATTTTTTATTATTTATTTTCTTTTATAGCTTTTAAAGCTTTTTTTAAGGGCTTTCTTTTATTTTACTTAATAAATTTCTTATTAGAAATTCTATTTTTCTTTATTTATTAAAAGAGATATACTTTTATACCCTTATTAAATAAGCTTATTTATTTTATTAAAAGTATTACTTTTTATTTATAAGTAAAATTTAAGATTAAGGGTAAATTAGTATTATTCTCTTAAAGATTTCTTTTAACTTAAGTCTTTAAAGTTAATTAACTCTTAAATCTATTCTTCTAGTAATTAGTCTATTTCTTTAAATAGCTTAAGGTAAAAGCTTTAAAATTATAATAATATAAGATAAACTAAGTAAAAAAATAAGATTATAAAAATAAAAAATAAAAAGAAATATATTTTATAAATTCTTAAAACTAAAGCTTAATAAGCTTTATTTTTTTAGTATTATTTTTTTATATATATTCTTTTATAACTAAGATTATAACTTAACTTTAACTTTTTATTAAATTAATATTAAGTTTTTTTTAGGGCTTTATTCTTTATTCTTAGTAAAGTAAAGCCTTCTTTATTAATTACTTAGTTAATAACTTATTTTTAAATATTTATTAAGTTATAATTAATCTAATAATAAATATATATACTAGTAAGCTTATTCTTTTTAAGTATATAAATTTATTAAGTTATAATTAACTTAATTATTTTTATTATAATTATAGAATTAGTAACTTACTATTAAGCCTTTACTTTCTTATACTCTATTTATACTTATTAATAGTAATATAGGTTAGGTATTATATAGTCTTATACTATTCTATATTCTTTAATATATATACTAATCCTACTTTATTATCTTTACTTAGATAAGGAAATCTAGTATATTCTAAAGTAAATATCCTTACTTTATTATAGCTTTAGATAAATTCTAGTAAGTAGTATTATTTATAATAATATTATATATTATATAATTATCTAGGCCTAATATAATATTCTCTATAAACTATTATAATTATTACTAAGGGAGAAAACGGCTAAAATATATAAAGTATCTACTACTACCTATAAGGCTATTAGACTAGTTTATAATACTAATAGAAATATAGTCCCTTTAAGGGTTTTATATATATATAAAGTATTTATTAACTCCTAATTAGGAGGTTAATATTATAGAAAATGTGTAGTATTAAATAAGGGCTTAAATAATTAATAGTATTATTACTTACTAAATTATTAAAGGCTTTATATT
>JAAHCF010000819.1:0-15052 GCA_038367545.1 Beauveria asiatica | reverse complement strand
CCATCAACGAAAAATTTTCCCCCGAAAGCCGGTTAGCAAAAAAAAAAAAGGGGAAAAAAAGGAAAAAAAAAAAAAAAGAAACAAAAGAGAGAGAGAGAGAGAAAAGACAACGCCAGTGGCGCCCGCCAAGCCCAGTCTCGTAGCGAAGGGGGAAAGCCCGCCAAACGGGCGGCTTGACCTCTTGGCAGAGCCACTTACTCTCGGTGCCATTGTCGCGGAAGCGCGGCGGCAGGACCTCTCCGGTCTGATTCTTGGGCTCGGCGGCGGCCACTGCGCGACGGCGCATGTGGTGCGTCGTCTGGAACTCGGGCATGTGCCGGCGGAGGAATGCGTCGCCGGATTGGCTGCTTCGGCCGGCGCTGACGAGGCCGGCCAGACCGATGAGGCCGCTCAGGATGAATTGGCTCTTCATTTCTCTTCAAAGAACAAACAAGTAAAAGCTTGAGCTTCTCAGAGACCGGCTACATCTCTGGGCACGTCCCGGGTGGGAGGCCGGGCTCTACATATACTGCGGCCAACAGACCCCAGCAAATAGGGGCTGGCCAAACTGGGCGGCGCGCAAGCATCCAGTGCCGCTAGGCAATGAGGCTCTCGGTCCCATCATGGGCAAGCGTCACTGAGAATCAGGGATAGCTGGAAGACGTGATGATCGGAAACCCACACTATCCGTATTTATCGTGAGAGTTCACCCTCTGATTAGATGAAGACAGTGGGGGCGATCACTATCAGACTCTTCCTCCCCCCACTGCTTCGTAAGATGCACAAAAGGACCTTCGTCATTCTCGGCATGGTTTCTGGATATGCTCAGCCTTGGCCCCCGCCGCCGCAGCCTCCGCGACCTACCTTGGACAAGGTTTGTGCCCTGTGCTACCAAGTCAATCCCGGGAGTTTCGGCGTCGTGTTACGTCCGGCATAACACTCGCTCTGTATCCTCAATACCACCTGGCTAGCTAGGTATAGCGTCACGGCTAGCCTCGGGGCTCTAGCCGGCACGCCGGCTAACATGCTGACCCATAACTAGAAGCAGAGGCAACATGGCCAACATCCTTCGGACAGAAAGCTTTCGTACGTCGAGATACGGGGGAAAATAAATATCTACTATTGTTTGTTTCCGTAGTAGAACAGGCTCGGTAACTTAGACTACCGTCTTTAGTGCCCACGCACACGAATGTAATGCCTCTCTTTTAATACTTGCGTAATAGCAGGCGCCGTCTTAACCACTCGGCCAAAGTATTTTTAATGCAATTCAGGGTTCTAATTACTTCTATGACGGTAACAACATCTGTAATCACAGTGTTGGTGTTCGAGGGATTGACGACGGCTCATCTGGGATTCGAGCGGCACCCGCAGCCTTTTTCTCATAAAAAAAAAGAACAATGCACAAGTGCCATTTTGGCTCACAGAATGATGGAAATTACGTAAATTGTATGCCTAAATCGTCATTGTATGCCTCAATCTTCATTATATACAATCCATATACGTTCGTGAATGGCACTCTGCAATTTACCAAGTCTTGGGTCCAAATTTCTCGCCATCAGCAAGAGGCCTGATGATGGCAGTATCCTGAACATCCATGGTATTCAGAGCTCCCACAGAACCCCACCAGGGAGCCATCTCCGTGCCCGACAGGCTCAGGGCAAAGAAGATGAGGATGGTGCTCAACGCCAAGCCAACATCAAGGCCGGCGGAGGTGATGTAATTGAACTGCATCCACCAGCCGCGGTACTTGTTACGGATGTGTTTGTTGAATAAGAAGCCAACCCAGGCCCAGGAAAGATAGTTGAGGGCCGTGGCGGGAGGAATCATACCACTGCCACCAAAGATAATGGGCCAGTTGACGAAGCGCACAATAGAACGGGGGTTGCGGCGTAGAATGAACCAAGTCACGACCGGACAGATGGTGCCGATGAGGAAGAACCAGAGCATGGACGAGTAAAGAGCTCCAATGCCAAACATGCGCTGGGCACCGATGACACCCCAGATAACAGAGGCGTTGAAGTAAACCTTGGCACCCGGGCAGGTAAAATGATTCTCCTGCTTTGCTGTGCAAATGCCGTCGATGGCACCGAGCGCCCAGTTCAACACGGCAATCTGGACAATGGAAGACCAAATCACAGCTATAACCTGGCCCATAAAGACGGTTTTCGGTGGGACCTTCATATACATGGCCATCTTCATGTCACTGACAAAGGCAAGACCCTGGTACAAGGCATTGTACCCGTAAGCCTTGAAGAGCATGTTGGCAACGGGACGGCCCTCGAGCATGTAACTGGCCATAAACTCAGTCAAGACATTGAGACCCAGCTGAACATTGGTTGCACCCTGAATAATGCCCGTAGGAAGGATGAAGAGCCAAGCAATAGCCATAGCCACAATGTAGCCCCAAGCAGGCATGTGAGTTTCATAGCCAAGAATGGTTCCGAGACCCATGCCAAAGATGGAAAAGAAGAGGATAGCGTACCACCAGAATGGAACTGGATCGTACTTTGCATACATTCTAGTGTGGACGTCTTCGTCGTCCTTGCCCATGGTAGTGAGTCGTAGCCAGATCTCTTTGCCGTGGTTGAGAAAGGTGTGGACTACCAATGAAGAGATGGCCGCGAAAGAAACGCCGTAAGCCATAGTGAAGGTGGCAGAAAGGAAGAGCGGCGAATAAGCTTGGTACTTTTCCATGTCGAGCTCGTAGTTTGGGGTAAGCACCCGGCTGACATTGTAAGGCTGGGCGGTATTGTCGTAGCTCTCAGAATCACTAATGGGGAGGTAGAGGTTGTAGAAGACATTGCTGTAATGGATGCCAATGTTGGTAATCATCATGAAAATGACAACACCTACAGTGGTATTGGCAATGGCGTGCCACGGGAAAATGAGCGGTGAGGTCGTGTAACCACTGATCTGGGTCCAGTCAAAGGTAATAGGAATCAGAGATATACCAGTCCAGCCGCCAAAAAGCTGATTGACGACTGGACTCTGGGGCTTGATCCAAGTGACAAAGGCGAAGACACTGAGGAACGGCGCAATGAAACCGGGGAACCAGTACCACAGAAAAGATCCCAGACAGACATACGAGAACCACCTATATCGACCAATAGACCAGCCATTGGTCCTGGCGGGATCGGAGGGGGAGTGGTCGTGCAGGGCGTAGAAAAGTGATGTGTTGATGAGGTTGGTGGGCCAAATCATGGCGGCGGGCTCAACCAGATAGCGACGAAACAAGCCCGCCATACCGAAGCCGCACATGGATATGGTAAAGGTGAGAAGAAGCTGGAAGCCCCCTGTAATTATTGACAGTTAGACTGGAGCCGGTCGCTCGTTCAGTTAACCAAGACTTACATCCGAAATCCTGCTTGTAGAATTGCTTCAGGGCCAGAATAATGTCGGTGCTGAAGGCAGAGCCGCCTCCAAAGCTGACATTGGCCATGATAACGACGAGCGTGTGCTCTTTCTTGTTCCACGGTCCGGGATTCAGGTTAAGCTTCAGGCCAAGGAGGCTGAACTGACGATTCGGCAGCGCCCAGGACCAGGCGACACCGACAGGATGGCAGAGTAGCTGGGCGACGTAGGTGGTGATGATGATGGAGGGCGCGCGCATGCTGAAGAGCATGTTGAGGCCGGAACCGACGGTGGTGAAGAGCATGCCGATGACCCAGGCGCGGATCGTGTTGGCTGGCAAATCCTCGTCGGAGATGCGCACGGCGGCGCGGACTTCGGGGTACGGCGAGTCCTCGAGGATATGCTCGACCTCGGCAATGGCCGTCTTGGGATCCGACGAGGCCAGCGCGTCGGCGACCTCGTCGACGAACTCATCGGGCAGATTGGGGTCATTGAGATGGTGCCGCTGCACGTTGCGGAGCTGCTTCTGAGCCTCGAGCTGCGAGATATCGCCGACGGCGTGGCTAGCAGCGCTGACGTCGCTGGAGAGCTTTTCACCCATGATTCTTGGTTGGGCGTCGCTTAAGGGTGCAAAAGGAGAGCTGCTTGGTTTGGGGACAGGTCCTCGCTAATGGGCCCTTTACTGCTGCACATGTGCACCCGCGATGCAGCTCTCGTCACGATTGGGAGAGAATCAACGGAGAAGATGAGGAGGGTCAGACGCAGATCCCTGGAAAGCAGTGAATAGATAAATACTCGCCAGGGATCGGAATCTACACTAGACGACTACCTACATCGTCAACGGAACAAAAGGACCCTTGCCATCCTGGTTGTATGGGACACCGGGCAGTTGCCTTCCTTGATGAGCCGGCACATTATTATCTCTGTGCTCAAGCTATTACCACAAAAGAACCTCTTAAAAACCGGGCTGAATCAAACTGTGGCCACCCTTGTAGCAAGAAGAACAGCCGAGCCCCAGAAGCCCCGAATCCTCATCAACGACACCCAATTACAGAGTCTTGCGCGCTCTTGTCATGTGCCATGAGCCCACTAGAATCAGAGAACCCCTACATGGGGACGATAATGGGTTGCAGCGAGGCTGGATCCCGGTCGTCTGTCTGTCAGCAACCAGCCAGGCTGGCTGCCTGACCGGTGCCAAATCTCCATCGACGGCAATCTCGTAAAAGCGATAAGTGATACCCAGTTTCCAAACCCCCAAGACCCCAAGACGAGAGCAGCCGAAAGCTCGGGATTGGGGGCTATTGTTATTTGTGGCTTTCTTCCCCGGCCGTGGTTGCTAATAAAAGTTGTTAATAGAGGGCGGTTCGTCGGCGCCGTCTCGGTGACGGGGGCCCGGAAAAGGCGGCACCAGCGGTGTGTGGGCAGAGAGACTTTTTGCTCACGAAAAGAAAAGGGCTATCAAGATGAGCCTCTCATATATGATATAGCAAGGTCTGGTAATAGAATGACAATAAACTAGAGCTTGCGCCGACCCGCTAGTTACGGAGTGCGCCGCTTGAGGTAAAGTTCCCGGGCGTGGCAGCTAATAACATTGGCTACTAAAATACGGATTAGTTATGCATTAAATCATTTGTTAGTTAGTCGCCCTGCAGCTTATTATCATGGCTATGTAATCCGTACATGCAGCGAGTAGGCTTCAAACGAGTCAAGTATTGGGCAAGGTGCTGGGGTGCGCCTGGCTCTTGGCTCCGGGGCAGACTTCCCGCAGAGATTCGCTTTATTACGGATAGATACAGTGGCTCCCGCCTGGGCTTCCGATCCGCTGTTTGGATCGCCTTGGCGTCTGGGCGCTCCTTTGAAGCCTAATAAGCCTGCCTGGACAAGGGCACAAATGGCAAAATGCCCCTCTATTTCGCCCTGTGCCGGTTTTCCGACCGTGGCAAAGACTGACCCGAATTTCCTTGCCACCTGCTGAAACGAGACGTGAAGGACCCAAATATGCCAACGCTCGCTGATGATGGGCGCTCAACTCTGCTCATTAAAACGCCCGGCGAAGAGCACTATGGACGCCATCGGCAATATGGGGGACATGATTGGCAGCTCCTCTCCTCCACCCTGCAATGCACACAAAATGACTTGGCAGTTTTTTCCTGCACAGACATGTCTCACGAGACCAAATACAAAGTTGACTCGAGGTCATGGCTTGCAAAAGTTCGGCAGCGTCCCTGCGGACACAGAATGAACATACTAGTTAAATAGTCGCTTTCTCATCGTGGCAAGCCACCACATATCAAAGGTCTATTCCGGGCCGGCCCTCGAGGGCATGACCTGCCAGGCTGGCCACCAATCCCGAGTTACCCATTTGTCCTGTCGATCGCAGTCATGCTCGCAGCACTATTTCACGTGACAAGTTGAGCCAGCAACTAATAATAATGGAAGATTATGCAGTTTCCTCTTTCTGATTCTTCCACTCATTTATGCTCGAGGCTGCCGGTTCGGGTCCTGCAGCCGCGCCAGCTCCAGCATCAGCCTGTACACGTAAACCGCCATGTCCTCCCTGCGCATAGCCCTACCGTACCACTCGCGCCCTTTGCCCGCCATCTCTTTTGCCCGCTGCCGCCCCGACGCTGTCGACGTCAGGTACGCGACGAGCTCGGGCAGCTCCTCGAGGCTCTGGCTCACGGGCGCGTAGTGCACCCACGGCACGAGGCGCTCGTCGTGCCACTCGCGCAGCAGCGTCTGCTTTAGCGGCAGCGACCCCGACGCCAGCAGCTTATAGTAGCGTCCGCTGATGCCGTTGCCGTCGAGGTCAAACGCGAGCCGCGACCGCAGCGCCGCATCCTTGTCCGCCCACGCGCCCCCCGGGAAGAAGGCGCGCTGCGCCCGGCACACTCGCGCCGCGCACTGGAAGATGCGCGTAAAGGCCACGTTGTATAGACGGCCGTTGAGAAAGGATGACGCCACGCGCTCGACGCTGTCGTTCTCTTCTCGCAGGTAATAGTACTGCTCCCGACCGAGATTCTGCGCAAACTGAACGAAACGCTGCCGGTGGTAGGCTCGCCAGCCGTCATCGTGGGCGAACCCACCCGTGGTCGAGCCCGCCCAGTACAAGTTGTTGGTCTTTTCGTCAAAGTCTGGCTCCTGGTCGGAGTCGTATACGAACTCACTTTCCATGTAAGCTGGGCTGGGCACCAGAATGTCGCCCATTGTGGACGGTGCTCCAGTGGAGAGGACGGGCACCATGCCCTCGGTAAGCCGAAAAGAGACTGGGCTGATGAAGAGGCCATGCAAGTGCTCATACTCTGGATGTCGACAAATATCCATGGCGGAAGCCGCATCCTTGATAAACGGCAACGCGTATGATTCCCTCTCGTCCTTTGTGTGAGAATTCTCGGCTCTATGAGCTACGCATTCTTGTGTGATATTCGTCCATGTCGGCTGACGAGATAGGTTAGTGACTCGTACTTCCATCGTCTTGTCGCTTGGTAAGACGACGGTTGGTTCGTCGAGGTGATTGATCAGGACTCTGACGTCGGGCAGCTCTGCGCCAGCAAACTTGCCTACAGTCTCAAATAAGGAGGAAATGTGACGATCGTACAAGCGATGCGGGTGGTTGCATCGAACCCTCGCCTCTTTACGGTTATACTCGCAGGACCAAAGCTCACTCCCATTTGCATAGAACGCCGCATCCATGATTCGCTGGAGCTCTACACCACTCAGCTTTAAAAATGGCGCGACTTGCTTATGGATCATGTCAAACTCGTCGATTATGGGCGACTTGTGCGCCACTGCAAATCTATACCAGCCTTCAAACCCAGGCGGGGGTTCAATTTCGTAGCGCCGACGGTACTCGGCCTGCGCCTCCTCGAGGGATTTCGACTGCCGATGCAGCAGACCGCTGAACTGCGCGTTGGCCCCGCGCATCAAGATATCGACAGGATGCTCGCGATTTGCGCCAAACGTATGCTGCACGCCGCTCTCGGCGCGTCGAATAGCAACCATGTTTGCGCCGTATGGAATCAGCGTCACGAGCATGAATACCCAGAGCGTTGATCGTGACTTGGCGCGGCTGGGAAGTGCGTATATTACCTGGCCGAGAGAGAGCCCGGACAATGTTATGTGCAGCAAGGGCCGAAAGGCGGATGGTTGAAAAAAGGGGCTTTCTCCAGCCATGAGGGTAAATACTCCCATGGACGGAAAAACTGTCCACGACACATCCCGAGTCTGATTGGGCCCGTCAGTCAAATCACAGTTCAAGTCTGCAATAGGTGAGCTTAGGCTTACTAGCTGTATGGCAAAGAACCAAGTCAAGCACTTGAATACGGCGGCTGCAAAGGTCCTTAATAAGGAACCGGTGGTGAGACCAAATACTAGAGTTTGGATTATAAACGCGAAGGCGACACCAAAAATAACCCTTTTCGACAGCTGCTCAACGTCTTGCTCAATCCTGACGGGCGGAACAATGACTGCTCTCCGCCGCCTCCGAGGCAAAAGCGTCATGTAGGCGACAGCAACCCCCATCAGCGCCACGCTAGCATATATACACTTCCTCAGATCCCATATAAAAAGATCCAGAACTGCGACGGCAGCAATAACGCAAGCGGCGCCAATCGACGTGAAAACGAGCGATGCAGATCCTAAATCATCTTGCGTCGCATCTGCCACGTCACCTTGCATAGACCGCTGCGCCGCTAGCAGAATCGGTACCAAAGCAGGCTACGCGCCCTTGTTAGCATCATCGACAAGAGGTTCATCTCATTTTGAGTCACAATGCCCTCTTACATGGAAGCGCGCGGTGCCGTTTTCCGCCCTGCAAAACGACGCCGCAGCAATGCCCGCCGCAAACAGCACAGCGCCGGATCCCTTGGCCGTGGAGGAGGGCAGCGGCACAATCTCCTCGCCCTCGCCGCCGCGTCGTTGGCGTCCGCCCGCCCGCACCAGGAGCGGTAGCAGGACCCAGGCCAGAGCCTCGGAGGGCAGTTCTGTCGAGCGCGTGAGCAGTCGCTGGGTGAGCAGCTCGCAAAACAAGGTCGCTGCAGCCAACGCGGCCGTGCGATCCTGGCCTTTCGGTGACAGTGGAGGAGTCATGGCCAACAATAAAAAGAAGATGACCAACGAGACACGCACTAAATATGTGACCGACCAAGAAGGGGTTGTTGGCCGCCCCATGTACTACACATGCGAGCATGGTAACGTTGTCATGTGACTCGTTTTAGAGTTGGACCCCCTGTTGGCATGGGTGAAGGGGACTCGGCGGCTAATGACGTATCTCGAGAAAAAGCCCCAGTTTGAGAGCTTCGACGAGCTGCAAAACCATAATGTAGGACTTGGACTGCCCAAGTTATGGGCATAAACCCGCGAAATTAGCATACCGAATCTTCAAAGAAACACATAACGTGTGCATTGCTATGATTATGCCACTCTCTTATCCCACGTACCCCGTGTGCCAATTTGCACAAGGTTAACTGGTGCTATGGTCTTCATCTGACATCCCAAGTAATTTTCTGGCCTTCATTCGACATCCCAAGCTACAAGAAAGAAACAATTGACAAAAAGAGTGAGTGATTTCCACATGCTATACAAGAAAACAAAGGTGGTGGTTAACTCCCCGAGCGCCTGTGCAATAGCATTAAAAGTTTCAAAGCACGCGACGAAAATGTCCGTGATCAGTTTGGCTTGCAGAGAAAAGAGACAAAATTGCGATTCCCGTTTCCTCCTCTTTTTGCAACGAGAAAACTACGAATGCCGTACTGGCCGCACGCCCCGAGTATCAAGCCAAAGCCAGTTGGCATCCGATACAGTATAGTATTCATGAAAAACGTCGTTGAGCACAAATGTCATGTCTTGTGTCTAGACTGCTGATGTAGGGTTATGAGACAGAGGTGTGACTGTATTGGTGGAATCGCCGGAGCTGGATTCGGAGTCGTCATCCTCGGGGGCTTCGGACGTAGAGCGCTCCGAGTCGAAGCTACTTCGCCTACGCTGACCGGCTCCCTGTTCGAGAGCATCGCTGTAGCTCGGCAGCGGGAGATTATTGACCGTGGTGCCAGGTATAGCGGCCGAATTGCCGCGGCTACGGTTCATGACTTGAATCAAGGGCGTGTCGTCGCTGTCTGTGCTTTGTCGGCGACTGCTGCTATCACCATCGGAGCCAGTGGGGCTCGTGTAATCAGGCGGCGGGTTTGTGGCATCCAGCAGATGCAAGTGAAGCGGATTCTCGTTGTGTTCTTCCTCCCGCTGCTGGTGGGCGGAGCTGCTTGTCTCACCACCGTCATCAGTGCGAACGAGCTGGGCGAGGGAAATGTCGGTGGGACTTCGTAGGGGCCCCGGGCTTGTGGGAAGGATTCGAAAGTTGCCGCTGCGTGTTCGGCCATGTGAGGCGTTGGCGGGTTGCTGTCCTCCGCGGACGCTATACGTAGAACCGCTGAATGAGTGGCCATGACGACGTCCCTGTGGTGGTGCGTAGCCGTCCTTTGTGCCGGACTCGAGAAGAATACTGCCCTGCTCGGAACCGTACGGGGGAGGCGGCGCGAGGCTGCCGGTGACGGGGGCGAGTCCCCATTTCTTGACGTTGGCCTCGATGAAGACGAAGCCGGACTGGCCCAGATTTACATGAACCGTGGCCGGACCGTTGGCACCAACAGCAGGGAAGAAGTTTTGCGACTTGAGACCGTGAACGACTTCCTCGAGCTTCTTGCCGTTGCGAGTAAAGAAAATGGCTCCGGTCCGAGGTCGATACCCAACACCTACGACATCGCCCTGGACTAGGCGGGGACCGTAGGGAATTTCGCTGAAGGGTTGATTGTAGTGGCGCGAACCGTTGGAGTGGTACGCAACCGAGTATTTGTGATAGCCTGGTATGTTAGTAGATGGGCGTTAGGACAGATCAGTGCAGCATACCTGGCAGGCGGAAGAGCGGGTAGGGCTTGGTGGCCATGCCGATGCCGAGCAGGGTAGATTCGGGCTTTTCGTAAATCTTGGCCTCCCAGTAATATACGTCGTTTTGTTTGGGCACGGGCAGGTTGCACATGACGGTGCATTCTGAATCGTAGAACTCAATTTCGGTACGTGCTTCGACGAAGCAATTTGCGATTTCGAGCTCGGGCTCAAACTCCCAGGCGGAGACGCCCTTCTCCTGGATGGCGAGGTATTGGGAGAGGGAAATGTCGGTTTGGAGTGATTCGGGAGGGTTAGCGTTTACAAAAGCTACGCGCAGTCCACGTTGATTAGTCTTGACACAGCAGGGACACGAGCGGGACTCGCAATGTTTCGTCCAGGTGAGACGCACCTTTTGCTCTTAGATAGTCTGTACGGGCCATCTCGTCCATCGTCTCCAAGGCCTCCTCCTCCTCGCGCAAGAAAGCCTGCTCATCATCGTACTCTCCAGGGCGGCCGAGGCGGTCGAGCAGGATGCGGCCGGAGCCGGCGCAGCCCGAGGCCCAAAAGACGAAGACGACAAGGCCGATGAGGAGGATAGAGCCAAATGACGAGACAAGGCCAATGACGACACCCTTCAGGGCCGATGAGGGGTCTGACATGACGGCAAAGAACGACCAGACAGAAGGACGACCAGGCAGAGTTGTTGAGGACTGTGGTGGCTGGAGAAGGCCAGAGCAGCCGCGCGTGACGGTGTTTCGAAGGCAGCAACCGTCGAGGTGGGTGCGCCGAGCGGCCCCGTAAGGAATATCGCAGTCGATGTGAAAGTAGACAGTGACGCCGGCGATGCCGCCGCAGCGGTAGTCGGAGACGAGAGAATAAGAAAGGGCGAGCACTGCGATTTGCTTCGTCGGGTTGCGTGGCGGGCGGGCAGGCCGAAGGAGAGTAGGTAGGTAGTACGTAGTATGCTTGCGGGGAGAGCGACGGCAGGCGGTGGCGAAGCGCTGTTCGAGGCGGGATAGAATAAATGGATTATCGCAGGAGTGAGAAGTGGTCAAGCAATGAGAAAATCAAAAACAAAAAAGACAAGATGCAGCAAGGTGATACAGGATGGGAAAGGTCGGGGTGCACGGGCAATGATGAAGGGGATTGACTTTTGGGCGTCGGTTTGGGGATTGTTTTGGAGGGAGAAGGAGAAAGCGTCGGAGAAGTGAAAGCGTCTAACGAGACAAAAAGGCGAGCCAAGGAAAGGCAGGCAGAAGATCGGGGCCAGTGGGTATGGCTGCGCTGGGCAGTGGACGTTCTAAGCGGGTAAGCAGAGACTGCCGCTGCAAGACTGACTACACGTTGCACGTGTATTGAATAATTGTACAGCTTGATAATGTATGGATCTAGCTCTACTTCGAATCGTCTATAGTTCTATATCCTATTTACCTATCTGTGGCATTCCACGGCCACGAGAGGGGAAGAGAAGGATCGCACAAGTGGGGATGCTTCACTGTGCGCGCCACAAGCAGTCAAGTAGTTACAGTGGCCCCAGTGGTTGGACGACATCGCTCTCAGTCTCAGGCTCAGCGGCTGCAGCGGAGACAAACAGTGGCACTCACAGTTGCCGCCCACCGCGCAACCTCTGCGCTCACGCCTCGGGCCAGCGTCTATCAGTGTCAGGCCATATCTTGGAGGAGGGAGGAATATCTTTACGATGACACATCCCCGCCTGTTTTCCCCCATCTGCAAATCTATTCCATCAGCCGGCAGACGACATGAAATGGCTTGCTCTGCTCCGTCTGGACTGTACCACAATGACCCCATTAGGCATAGCCCCCGCCCGCGCGTTGATGACGGAAGTGGGCGGCAGGCGGAGGCGGCGAAATCGTTGTCGTAGGGCAATTCTTTGCTTGCCTACTAACGTATTCGCGCCATTATCCAGAATTTTACAGCATCCAGCGATTAATTAACTAGCGGTTTCGCCGAGATCGTGAGTCCACGGCAACTACCGCCTAGGTGGCTACCTACATGTCCTTCAACATCGGCATAGTGCATGATGACCGTTTTTTGTCGCATCCTGGATGCGACGTAATACAAGCCTTTAAATTATGGGGGGCCCTTTTCCCTCTCTCATCTTTGTTGGGGGGCAGACAACTCGATGCTGGAGCGGGGCGGCTTCGGTCTCTTGCAGCGACAGGGCAAAGCATAATGCATGTGAGAAGGCATATCCATCACCAGACATTAACAACACGCAACGACTGGCAAACAAGAGACCACAAGGGAAAAAAGAACAATTTTGAGCCGCCAGTGAACTTGGAACTTCAACCGTGGAACTCGATAGGTAAAATAAAGGCTAGCATACTCGAGACATGACCCCTGCTCCGTAAATTTGCAGTCCTTGTAACACATTGCCGGGGTGCTAGGGTGCCTGGGCTTCTTATCAGATTTCCATCCTTCCATATTGCATTCTCAAAACGCGCAAAGTCGGACTCAATGGCAGTTCGGAAATCACAGCCTAATAATCATACACCTGTAATAATACCCAAAATCATCATTAATCTCATGTTCAATTCAAAGACGTTCCTGTCAAATGCTAGTCTACAAGTATCAATTTGGCTTATTGCATCGCGGCTCACGTCATGGCCAGCAACATATCATAGCATATCAAGAGAAAGCAATCGCGACCCTTGACATCATAATTGACCCCAGCTCATCCAACAAGCAATTCCATCACGCAAGCTCATCATCCCCCCGTCCACGTCTATAACCTCCCCTTTTTGCCCTCCTCTCCTCCCTCTCCCTCTCCCTCTGCGCCCTCGAAATCTCCGGCCGCGGGTGATGATAGCTCTTGGTGCCCAGCTCGCTGCTGTCCCCACCGCTCGTCATCTCGCTCCTGCTTCCTGCGCCACTGCCCGACAGCAAGCTATCGGTTGCCTTGGCCCGCTGAAACGAAAAGTCTCGGCGGTGCGTGCGCCCCTCGTCCCGTAGCCTCTTCGCTTCGACACGCTTCTTCTCCGCCTCGCGCTCCGCGTTGCGATCCGCCGTCGAGTACACCTTGCGTATGCCGCCCCCGCGCTTTTTGTCCTTGGTCGGTGTGCTCGTCGGCGTGCTCTGCTTGTTGGGGAGCAGCTCCGACTCCGTGCCAGTGTGGCTCATCGTCGCGTTTGAGCCGTCCCACGACGAGCCTTCCGACTGCTTGTTCAGGCCGCCGACCCGTGCCGCCTTTTCGTGCCGGTAGCTGCGCAGCTCATTGCGTGCCTTCATCTCCGCCTCCTCATCCTGTACCTCACCGTCCTCGACGCGTCGTCTGTTCTGCTTCTCGTCGTACTCGCCACCGCCGCCGCTGACGTCGCTGCGCTTCTTGCCCTTTTTGCGCTGCTCGCGTTCCTGACGCCTCTGAGCGCGCTTCTCCTCTCTCTTCTCCCGCGCTGCAATGTCGCTTGCGCCCGCTGTGATGCCGCTCAACCCTGTGCTGTCTGTAATCGTCGTCTTGCTATCGTCCGCTACGTCTTTGTACACGCTACCGCCCCCCAGATTCGTCGACTCGGTTGCGCCCGAAAGCAGCGTACCGTTGGGGCCGCGCCGGCGCAGCACCGCCGTCTTGTAGTCTTCCCAATCCGTCTGTTTAAAGTAGAAGCCGCCATTCCGCGCCCAAAAGAAGAACCAGATGATACCCGCAACGAATGATAGCCCGAGCAGCGCAAAGAGCACAAAGAAGCCCACGTTAGAAATGTCATGCGGGTCCAGCACGCCCGTTGACGGGTCCTGCTTGTTATTGCTAGGCGTGTCCCGGGTGATGTGCATATGTGTGGCGTCCGCCAGAAGACCATCAGCCGCGCCGTCCACGACAACCGATGTTGGCAGCGAAGAGGCGCCGACGACGGCAAACGCTCGTCGGAGGAGCGGCGTCAGAACCGGTGCCATGGTGACTTGGCCTCTCGATGACCTTCAGTCTTCGTTCCAGTTGTGGTGGATCAGATCGGGGAATAAAAGGATGATTGTCCGAATTTGAGATATGATTTGGAATGAGGATCCTTCTCGCAACCGAAAAAAGAGGGTAATTGAGGTACGAGGAATGTTTTCTCTGAAAGTGTGGGTGAGATAAAAGGCGATCCAGAGGCACGAAGAGGCTATGCGCGACCGGAACGAAGGAAAAGAAACTTTGGTCGTTAGGGTTGCGTGAAATGTCAGAAACTGGTCGTCGGGAAGAATGACAGATAATCAGGGTGGTGCAAGAATGGGCAGTGTGCAGGAGAGAGAAAAGCATTGCAGCAAGGATGCTGGTGTTCCTACAGAAACCAGCATTGGGTGGCTGGGCGGTGGCGGCAAGTGACGAGGTTGGGCGGCCATGCACCAACACTTCTTCATGTGAATAACTAGCTTCACTAGACCCGAAAAAGCATCATATTACTCCGTATATATTTTGACAAGATCTGCGTCATTGAAATATTGGACGTATTTAATCCGTACTAAAAACAAAATTAACTATCGTACCGTATTTGATTTAGCCCTTGGCGCGCATTTTGCTTGACCTGGTCACGCCCGCTGACGCTCAAAGTCAACAAATCCAGTGGATCTCATGCCTGACCCAGCAACCACCGTCACCAATCACTCAGGTGTCACAAGTCACTTCGAGGGTCCCTCTCTCTGATGTCTACGGATTAGAACGCACAGGATATTATCAGTCTTATTGCTGTTATCTGTCATAAGTTCCATCACTCATATCGCTCCGATCTTTTTGCTGCAACATGCCGTAACCTTTTTCAAACCGAGGAAACAATTACCAAGGAGAAGGAAGAGGAGCAGAAAGAGAAAAGCATTTGTCTAACCTGTAGCACAAAAAAAAACAAAGAAATAC
>JAAHCF010000818.1:0-15100 GCA_038367545.1 Beauveria asiatica | reverse complement strand
AAAATATATAATATTAAATAAGGGCTTAAATATTTAATAGTATTATTACTTACTAAATTATTAAAGGCTTTATATTAGGTAAAGATATTATTAGAGACTATAAAAAACCTTATAGGGCTCTAGATTATAAGGTAAATAATAAAAATTAGATATAAAAAAGCTAAAAAAGTTATTTTTTTTAAAAACTATAAAAGGATATTATCCTTTTATACTATTTCTTATAAGTAAACCCTAAAGGTAGTTAAATCTAACTAATATAATCCTCCTTATATAATAAGAAAAAAAAATAAATAACTATAGAATAGTAATAAGTCCTATATAAATAACTCCCTTTATCTTTTTAACTTAAAATAAATACCTAAATACCTAATAATAAAGATAAATAATAAACTTTCCCTTTTAAATTTATATACTAATTAATCTATTCCTCCTTAGCTTCTAGTAGAGCTTATAGGTAGATTTATCTTTACTTTAAAGCTTAATTCCTCCTTTCCCTTTATAGCCTTATCTCTAGTAACTTATCTATTAGTAATAGCTTTCTTAATAGTAGCTTATAACTCTTTAGCCTTCTTAAGTTTCTTAGTATACTTAATTAATTATTCCTTAGTAATTTATAAAGCTTTCTTTATATTAATAGCCTTAGAATTTACTTAAGCCTTTAATTATAATACTAAGGTCTTAGCTAAGAATAGGTATATAGTTTAGTATATAATAATAGCTTTATAGACTTAGGTCTATATACTAGTAATAACTAATCTATTTAAGATAAAGGGGATTAGGGATCTCTTTAAGGTAGTTATATATAAAGCCTTTACTAGTTATACTTATATTATATCTCCTTCTAGTAGCTAAATAGTTCTAATAAGTATAGTCCTTAATAAGCTTATCTTCCTTTTACCTAACTAAAGTACTAGAATATATTTAATATAAGGTAAAGTCTATTTCCCCTAATTCTAAAGCTAATATATATATTAGGGGTATAATAAAGAGTTATTAATACTAAGGCTTAGGTTAGATATATTATTAGCTAAGTTTAGGTTATTTATAAGTATAAGCTATTTATAAATTAACTTATCTTAATCCTTAATAATACTTAGAGCTTAATTATCTTTATTAGTATCTTAGTCTATAATAATAGCTTTTCTAATTACCTCCTTAAATTCCTTTAAAATTAATAACCCTTATATAATCTAAATATCCCTTAGCTTATAAATAGCCTAATCCTTTATAATAAAGGCCTATTATAAAGTTATAAAATATTAGGAGACTTAAGATATTATTAATAGTATAAACTCTTAAGTAGTTAAGAAAAGTTATTAATAAGTACTTAGTATTTTAATAACTATAGATTCTTTACTTAGTAATTACTTTAGCTTCTAATCTAGAGGTCTTATCTTCCTTAATTAGGCTAAGGGGCTCTTAGGGGTATTAGGGCTTAAAGGGTTTATTAGCTTAAAACTCTACTTATTTTAGTTAGTACTTTATATAGCTAAAGAGCCTTATATAAGACCTAGGCCTATTATTTAGCTATTAAAATTAGTAAATTTATATCTTAAATATATAGCCCTTTTATTTTATAACTAGTCCTAACCTAAGAGACTTTTTATATTATTAAGTCTCTTTACTAAGGGTATTTAGGGATTACGGTATTATAGGTATTTATTTATATATATAATATTAGAGAATAAAATACTCTTTATTCTTTTAGGATAGGTAAATATAAACTCCTAAAGGCCTCTAATAAACTTTAGGTTTAGTAAAGGATAATACTATTCCTCTTAATTATTTATAAGGAATATACTAATCTAATCCTTTAGGAGTTTCTTACTTATCTTATATAAAGCTAGATTACTAAATATAGACTACCTAGTTAGCTTTAATTTATAAAGCTTATTTAGGGTATTACTAATAAATCTAAGCTAATAAGTTTATAAGAGTAATATTTTAATTCCTAACTTATTAGCTAGTATATAGTATAAAATATTTACTTAGAAGTTTTTATTTAAGACTTAGGTTAAGTATAGTCTATCTTAGTCTATTTAGTATAGCTTAGAGAGCTCTAGATTATAAGATTCTTATATAGTAGCCTATATAGGGTTATTTATAGATAAGTTAATTAGCTTATTTAACTATTTCTTCCCCTATATCTTACTTATTAACTCTAATAAGGTATTACTAGTATAGCCTTATAGTAGTAATATAATATTATAAATCCTTAAATAGCTATAAGATTACTTATTCCCTTAATTACTAATATTAGGGGTAAATATAAAAAAACTATAAGGGAGTTATATATTAGTAAACTACTAGTAAAATATTAAGGCTATAGCTTTTATCCTTATATTTCTCCCCTCTAGAATAGAGTTAAAGATCTAAAGAACTCCTAATCTCTTATTAAATATTATAATAACCTAATACCTTCTTTTACTAAAATTCTAATAGCTTATAAAGTTAACTAGGCTAACCTAGAACCTATAGCCTAGTAGACCTTACTTATAGTATAGTCTATCCTTAATTAAGCCTCTAAAGGGTAATACTCCTTTTATAAACTCCTAATCTTATTTTATTTTATCCTTAGGCTTATTAAACTTATATATAAATAGTTAAGGATAGCCTTTAATTAGAAATTTAATAAAGATAATTATAATAACTTCTTCTAGTCCTTAAATAATAATCCTTAGAGTAGTTAAAAGTAAGGTACTTTTAGTTTATTTATATTTTAAAAGTATATTATAAAGCCTAAAGTATAATATAAGATAATCTTTTTAGGCTTTTTCTTTAATTATAAAATAATCTAGTATATAATAAAAGCTTTTTTAAATATCTTAAAGGAGAGGATTTTTATAATTAAAGGGCTAAATAAGTTCTTCTTTTAGTTAAGTAGACCTTAAATAAAAGATTAGTAGATATTATAAGTAAGATTTAATAATAAGTAAGTTAACTTACTTTTTTTTTTTAAAAAAGTAATATAAATAATTATTACCCTTTCTTTTAACTTTAAAATAAAATAATATAGTTATTTTAATAAAAAAAGTAAAAATAAAAAAGAAAATAATAATAAAAATACTTATATAATAAAATAAAAAATTAAAACTTAAGTAAGTACTTCTTAGTATATAAAAGAAAAAGAAAATAAGTATAATAAAGTAATAAGTTATAGATTAAGCTATAGAGTATAAAGAAAAATAAAATAAAGTATATAAAAATAAATTCTTTATTTAACTAATAAGAATAGTAAAACTCTTAAGGGTATTAGGGTAATAATAGACTTTAAAGGTTATAGCCTTTAAGGCTAAGATTAGGGGTTTAGAGGGGTAGAGTAGAATATAAAGAGCTTTAAAGGGATAAAAGAAGGAAAAGAAGAGAAAAGAGGATTTAAAGAAAAATAAAGTTTATATAAGTACTTTTATTACTAATTAACCTAATAACTTAAGTATATAAGGCTACTAGTCTATACTAGCTAGTAGCTTTATTATAATAAATATATATAAGATTATTATATATTTTTAGTAGTTAGAATAGCTAATATACTCTTTCTTTTATACCTTCTCTTCTTTAATAATTTCCTCCTCTTCTTCTTCTTTTCTTCTTTTTATCCTCTTAATTAACTTACCTAGTAGGTTCTCTTATATCCTTAATTACCTTAATACTTCTTTACTTAATTATCCCCTAAGTCCTTTAATTAAATTTAAGACCCTTAAAATACCTAATTAGAAGCTTCTTAATATCTATACTTTTTTTAATATTATATCTAATATAGTAGACTTTTATAATTATTATTACTTATAGTAAATAGTAAATAATAACTATTATTATAATAAGCTTTAGGTCCCTTATATAAGTATTTTATAACCCCTAATCTCTTATATAGCTAATAATTTAGGCTATAAGAGACCTTATTCTCTTTATTATAGGTAGTAGAGGTTATAATATATATAAGACTCCTCTTTATCTTAAGCTTATATTCTACTTAGCTATACTAAAAGACTAGGCGTTAATAATATACTTCTAAAAGTATTTTTATTTTTCTAATTAAGTATTTTAGAGGATAATTACTAAATATACTCTTCTTTTTAAGGTATAGAGTATATACCTCCTTACTAAGGCTAAGACTCTCTTAGGCCCTATCCTTAGATTAGTATCTAATTATATTAATAAGTAAAAGGTACTCTTAATTTAGATATATAACTATTAAAACCCTTAATTCTACTCTTATTACTTAACTACCTTTATATTAAATATTATCTTAAAGTATTTTTATATTTTATACCCTTTTTAAGACTATATCTCTATTTTAGGTATTCTTAGTAAATTATATAGTAATTATATTTAATAAACTATTAATTAGTAATATAACTAGTAGCTTTACTTAGAATACTAAAAGCCTTTAGAGGGTTAAGATAATAATAAATATAGCTTATATAGAGATTAGGTTACTAATATCTAGCTAATTCCTTTTTATCTTATCTAGCTAGACTAATAATCTACTCCCTAAATTTACTACTAGTTATTCCTAAAAACTATAAATAGGCTAAGAGTTATTAAGTAGTAATAGAAGCTTTCTCTTAATAGACTAAATATAACTTTATATAAATAGAAAAATAAAAAATAAAATATAAAAAACTAGTTATATTACTTATAATTAAGGCTTTTTATTATATACTTCCTTTTAATAGTAATAATTAATACTTTTAGTTTTATCTTTTTAATTTACTATTATCCTCTTTATAAGTTTTTTTATAAAAGCTAGAAACTTAAAGTTTAAATTATAGTTTTATATTAATTAGTATCCTTATCTTATATTATAAATATATTTATAATAAGTCCTCTCCTCTTAAAGCTAGCTTTTTATAGCTCTTCTTATAGCCTTTTATATTATAAATTATAATATTATAATTTATTATTTTATAATTTATCTAGATTAGGAGTTCCCTTATTATCTTCTAAAATATACTTATTACTCTTATTATTATTTTTAAAGTTATTCTTTAGGGGATTAGTCTAATTATTATCCTCCTTATAAAACTATTACCTTACTTTATTCTTTTAAAATACCTTTAGCTAATTTATAATATATATTCTAAGTAAGTTAATCTTATCTAGGGTCTTAAAATAATATACTTTTATCTTATTATTATATCTTACTACCTTATAAGGACTTTACTAATATAATTTTACTTTTATATTCTAAGATAAGTTATTATTTTAAACTATATTATATACTAAGACTAATATACTTACTAGTATTAGGCTCTTTTATAGTTAAAATTTATTTTATTAGTCTATTTAGGCTATTAATTATTTTTAGAAGCTAAAGACCTTTTTATATATAACCTCTATATTTTTATAATACTTTAAGAGAACTCTTACCCTAGTATTAAATAGAGACTATTAGTCTTATATATTATCCTAACTTATTAACCTCTAGGTTAAGACTATTAATTCTATTAGTAAGATTAGGTACTAACTAAATAGTAGCTAGAAAGGGGATCTTTTATATAATACTTATACTAATATCTAGTCTATAAATAAAACTATATTTAGTAGGTATTATTAGGCTATTATACTAAGCCTAATTATTTTTACTATAATAAATATTATACTATAATACCTTATTTTTATTATTTTATTTACTTTTAGATTATATTTTAAGATTACTATATACTTATAACCTTAGTTATATAGTATAATTAAAAACTCTTCTTTAAACTCTAATCTACTATTAATAATAGCTTTTATAAATATACTATACTTACCTAATAATTTCTTAATAAATCTAAATATAGTAGCTAAATTATAGCTTTTAATAGGCATTACTTCTACTTAACTAGTAAAGTTATACTTAGTCTTTATAAGAAACTTATATCCCTAATTATTAGGTATATATTATAAATTAAAGTATATTTTCTTTATAGGTCTTATAGGCTTTATATACTATATAGTCTCCTTCTTATATATAGTAGCCTACTTCTAGTAAGACTTATATACTTAAATAATAGCTTATATATTCTTATTTATTTTTAGCTAAAAGTATTAGGCTTTAATCTATTTACTTATAATCTAAGATCCTCTATATCTAAAAGAACTATAGGCCTCTCTAATTATTATCTTTTTAGTATCTAAGTTATTAACTAGTAAAAGTAATTTAGGCCTCCTTAGAACTTTTTAATATAGGCTTCTTTTATAAAGAAAATACTAATTTATATTATTCTTAAACTTATATTTTTAATTAGGAGGTATACCTTCTAAATATTAAGCTATTATTAAAAATATTACTATTAATTAACTTTTATTACTATATCTTAATCTAAAAAGTAAGGTATTATTATATATAAAATTTAATATTAAGTTAATAAACTCCTCTAAATCCCCTTTATACTTTATTTTTAAAAGGTTAAATAGTTTTACTAGTTTTTAAAATAATATATTTATTACTAAATTCTTTTTACTAAATATATATAAAACTATAAAATTAAATAGTTAAATATAACTTAATTATCTTATAATTAGTACTCTTATAATATTATTTATTTTACTATTAATTTATTATTTTAAGACTAATATATTTATTTTTAAGATAAAATTAAGATTATAAATATAACTATATAACTACTAAAATATATATAATAATCCTCTAGCTTTATACTTTATTTAATTATATCTTACCTTTATAATAATTTAAATACTACTCTTAAACTATATAGGTATTCTCTTCCCCTTAATTATTTATATTAATACTACCCCCTATTTAGATAATAAAACATTTACTTAGAAGATAATTACTTTTATACTTTATTTATAACTTAAGGTAATTAGGATTAGGGCTATAATAAGCCTCTTCTTTAACTCTTCTATTATCTTTACTTATAATCCTCTTTACTTAAAACCTATATCTTTCCTTAAGAACTATATTAAGGGTTTAGTAATACCTAAATAGCCCTTAATTATAGGTTTATAATTAGCTATTATACCTAAAAAGCTATATACTTTCTTAATATTATAATACTTCTTTTACTCTTAAATCTTTAAGACCTTATACTTTATAAAGCTATAGCTAAATATATTATAAAAGAACCTTATAATTACTATCCTTTTTTAATACTAATAGCTCTTTTTATTAGAAATTATATAGTTTACTAATTTAATATTTACTAAGACCTTATTAAGGTTTTAAATATACTTTACTATATAATATCTAATTCCTAAGAGTATCTCTTTATTATTATATATATTATTAAAGCCTTATATAATAATATTATTTAGGTAAGAATAGTAAATCTTTAGTATAAGTTCTATTAGTATTTATATTATTATATATATAAACTATATAACTAAGTTAGTAACTCCTTAAGGAAGTATATATATTCTTAATAAGCTAATAAGACTAAGGAAAGTTATTAAATCTTAACTTCTAAAGGCTAAAGGCACTTAATTATAGTTAAAAAAGAAATCTAATAATAATAAGATCTTATATATTATAAAGTCTTTAGTAATCTCTTTATAGATTAGAGGAATATTTATATCTCTAACTAATATTATATTAATATATATTATTAAGTTAATTAGTTATAAACCTCTATTTAGTTTAATAACTAGGAATATTAGGTTCTTATAGGGGCTATAGCTCTCTTCTAAGATACTAGCTTTTAGCCTTATCTTAAGTAATTAAATAAACTTTAGTAAAATTCTCTTTAGGATTAGGATTAATTTTACTTACTAGGGCTTATAATTAATAACTTTTAGCTCTTATAGAGATACTATACTAGGATTAAGTTACCTACTCTCTTTAAAGGTCTAGGCTAATATAGCTTCTCTATTATAAAGTATTATAAGGAATATCTTTTATTTATTTTCTATTAAATTACTAATTTATTCTTTAATATTCTATAGCCTTTCTTTATATATTTAAAAGCCTTTCTTAATCTTTAAGAATTTACTTATTAAAAAGTTAATATATTTATAAATAGCTTTTACTTTTTTCTTTACTTCTTTTTACTTCTTCTCCCTCTACTTTAGATTACCTTCTAGTATAGAGTTATTAAATATATTTAGTAATTCTACCTTTATCTCTTTCTTCTTATAAAAAGTAAAGACTTTAATCTTATTTTTTAGTTACTCTTATAGATTTATAGTTATATTTTCTTTTTTTATTATAACTTCTTTTCTTATAGTAATTTAATATAAGGTCTTCTTAACTTCTACTTTATTATCCTTTTTTAATTTAAAAATTATATCTTTTTCTTTAAATTCTCCCTTTAATATATCCTCTCTTTATATAAGCTCCTAATTAATAACTATAGTCTATATTTATAGTAACTATTATCTAGACTTAAGTAATTTACTAGTAGCTTTTTAGGCTATTAGTCCTATTATAGGGGTTATTACTCTAGTATTACTAAACTATACCTATAACTTTATACCCTTCTAATCTTTTAAATACTTAAATATAACTTAAGTAAATTAAATAAAAGGCATTCTTAAGATAAAGTCTATAAACACTAGTTTATTAGTTATATAGATTCTTTACTAAATAAAGGTATTTTTAAGGTATAATTATAATAATATAGATCTAGTTATAATTACTTATCTATTAGAGTAAGATATAGATATAACTTATTAGGGTTTTATAGTAACCTTATACTTAATAGCTAGTTCCTAGCTTATAATATTTCCTTCTATACTAGAATTTACTAGTGCCTCTATTAGTAGGTATTTAGGGGTATTTACCTTAATATAGATAAAGGATAAAGATTATTAAGTAACTATAATATATTTAGTATTAAAGATATAGTATATATATATATATTCTTACTTAACTTCCTAATTAGTAATCCCTTTATTACCTAAGCTAGTAATTAGAGGTCTTATATTTATAAAAATAATTTCTATACTTACTAGTCCTCTTACTTTATTAATAATTACTAGATACTCTCCTTTTTTTATTAAGGTTAACTATTTATACTTTTATTTTTAAATAATATACTCTCTAATTAGGACTATACTAATATTTATTATTAATATAGTATTATAAAAGGCACTCTTAGTAGCTATTTACTTTTTAATATATAAAGTAATAGTAGCTAGTCCCTTCTTAGCCTTAGAGCTTAAGGGAACTATTAAGATTACTTTTATTTTCTAGATCCCTTTTATTATATCTAAAACCCTTTAAGTAAATAAGTATCTAATTTCTAGGTTATATTATATAACTTCCTTTACTATTATACTTATCTTTTTTAATATAATATTATTTATAATTTACTATTATAGATTATTAGTATTAAATTTAATCCTATTCCTTAGGCTCTCTTCTTTATTAGGAGAAGAACTTACCTTTTATATAACTATAGATCTAAGGCTCTAGGGCTTAGTAAGTAGGTTATTCTTTTTTAGTAGATTATTAGCTATCTTAGATTATTTCTTAGAATATAGCTTAATATTTATTATATTAGTAATTAAGGGTTTTAACTAGTTATTATTATTAAGATAGATAATATTAGCTTTAAGACTATTAGGCTTAGCCTTAGGTATTAGTTTTTTCTAATTCTCTAGTAAGTATTACTAGGTAAAGTCTACTTTCTCCTATTCTTAAGGTCTTAGGACTAGTTCTAGCTTAGACCCTCCTTATAAGGTTAATACTTATTTTATAAACTTAGAGCCTAGTATCTTTAAGGCCTATAAGATAGTAAACTTCTAAATAAGCTACTTACCCTAAAACTAATATAATAACTAAAGTAAAATAAGGTACTTATTCCTTAATCTAAGTAAAAGTATATATATAATTAAGTTATATATATAAAAGTATATTAAAGTATTTATATTTATAAGGTTATAGATATTAAGAAAGTGTTTTTATTTAAAATAGTATTAGTAAACTTACTTTTTATTAGTCTTTATTATATTAATATAGATCTCTTATTCTTTAGTACCTTAGTCCTTTTCTATCTCTATACTATTAATTATTACTAGAGCCTTATCCTTTTCTCTAAGTATCTTATTATTTTACTAAATAAGAGCTTACTAGTTATTATCTTATTTCCTAAAGATATAGATTACTAAGCCCTTTATCCTCTTTAGGATATTATACTAATTAATTAAGTTAATAGTAGGCTTAATATCCTACTTAAAGATAAGTCTTATATCTTTAACTTTCTTTAGAGGTTCTCCTTTTACCCTTACTAGAACCTTCTAATTAGTAGCTTTCTTATACCTTTTATCTTATATAAATTAGATTTAGTCCCTAATAAAGTAGAAAATTTATAAATATATATCCTTATATATTAGTTTACTAAAATAGATAGTATTAATATTATATTATTCTATTATACTATAATAGACTCCTAATAGTATTACTAACTATAGGTATCTTAATTATTTACTAGATATAAGAAGCCTCTTATCTAATAGTCTATAAAGATACTTATACTTAATAAGTTATTTATTAATAATATAATAATTATTAATAGGTAGATATTTATTATATTTAGATAACTTAATCTAAGGACTATATTACTCTTTAGTATTATACTTAAAGTAGTATTTAGTTAAATACTTCTTAGTCTCTTTTTAATTATATTAGAATATAATTAACTTAACCTTTTCTATTAAGTAAGACTAAGTTATATTTATTAGTTTATTAAGTTAGTATATATTTAAGATTCCCCTTATATCTATTTATCTATTAAACTTCTTTAAGAACTTTATAATATTATTTTTAATAAACTTATTCTTAAAAATAGTCTTTAACTAAATTTAAGTATAAATTAGGGTAGTTAAAAGATCTTTACTATTTACTAAGTTAAGGAAGTCTAAGTTAAGATTAGTAAAGTCCTTATCTATAACCCTTCTTATTACTCCTTCTCCTATAATATACTCTCCTACCTTTTTTTTTTTTATTAGGGTCCTCCTCTTCTCTTCTTTCTCTTAATTATTAATTCTTATATTCTTAAGACCTTAATCTTTAGTTATATTAGTTAAATTATTATTAAAAGTAATTAGGTCTTTTATTATAATAAAAGACTCTTTTTTATAACTTTTTAGTACTTTAGTATTACTAAATAGTATAAATAATATTATAATTAAGAGTTTTAAGGTATAGAATAATTAAAATAGTATAAAGTAAGGGTAATATCTCTTTAAAAGATTAAATAGCTTTTAATTAGCTTACTATTTATTAAAGAAGGGAGGGGTTTTATTTATTATAAATATTATAATATCTCTTTTTTCTTTATATTAGTTATTAGGTTTATAATCTTTTTACTTTTAATTATTTCTATTAAGCTTTACCTTAATCCTTATCTTCTATCTATTCTTAGTATTCTTCTCTAATTAGGGTATCTTTATAAGCTATTTACCTAGTATCTTAATACTATAAGGTAATATAGTTATTATTTAGATTAAGAGTATTTAAATACCTTAGAAGAGTTTTTTAGAGAGCTTAGGCTAAGAGTAGTTTATTTTCTAAATAGTATAATAATTTAAGATACTTTATATTTAGCTTTTAGAGTTTAAACCCTTTTTAGCCTACTAATCTTATATTCCTTAGCTTTTTTATCCTTCTTTAATTAAAAATACTTTAATCTTTATCTTAGTTCCTTACTTACTTAACCTATACTTTATTTCCCTAAATAAAGACTCTATCTATTATGTCGGTCGGATTCGACCACCTCTGGGGTTTGCCTACGAGGAATAGTATAAAAGGATAACGTCCTTCTATAGTTTTTAAAAAATAACTTTTTTGCCTTTTTTATATCTAATTTCTATTATTTACCTTATAATCTAGAGCCCTATAAGGTTTTCTATAGTCTCTAATAATATTATCACCTAATATAAAGCCTTTAATAATTTAATAAGTAATAATACTACTAATTATTTAAGCCCTTATTTAATATTATATATTTTCTATAATATTAACCTCCTAATTAGGAGTTAATAAATACTTTATATATATATAAAACCCTTAGAGGGACTATATTTCTATTAGTATTATAAACTAGTCTAATAGCCTTATAAGTAGTAGTAAATACTTTATATATTTTAGCTATTTTCTCCCTTAGTAATAATTATAATAGAGGTTATAATAGGGAGAAACCTTAGTTAATAGTTAAGATACCCCTAATTATTAGTTAAGAGTACTAAAGAACTACTATAATAAGTGCCTAGAAGAAAAGCTATTAAGGGAGCTAATAAGCTTAATAATATATAAGGATTTAAGGATAGTTTATCTTAAGTTATAGTAGCTACTAGGCTTTATAATTATAAGAAGGTTTTATTACTAAACTAGGATATAGATAAAGAAATAGTAGGTAAATAACCTATAATTATATCTAAGATTAGGAGAAGAACTATAGATAGAATATTATAAGGATAGATAAGGATTAAAGTAGTCTCCTACTAAGAAAATACTAAGACTAGTGATTATAAGATTAGTACCTATAAAAGGGAGTTTAGCTTATTATAGAGGAAAGTAAAAAATCCTATAACTATAATATTAACTATAAAGGACCTACTCTTAATCTAGTTAAGTAAGATACTATTAATATAGTTAAAGTACTATAATTAGGATTATAGTTAAATTATCTTATAGTATAGGAGTACTAGGTAGATAGCCTATAGATAGAGTTCTTATTTAGGGAAATAAAGTGTGGGTTAAGTAAGTAAGGAACTAGGATAAGGATTAAAGTATTCTTAACTAAAGAAGGATAAGAAAGCTAAGGAATATAAGATTAGTAGGCTAAAAAGGGTTTAGACTCTAAAAGCTAAATATAAAGTATCTTAGGTTATTATACTATCTAGGAAATAAACTACTCTTAGCCTAGGCTCTCTAAAAAACTCTTCTAAGGTATTTAAATACTCTTAATCTAAATAATAACTATATTACCCTATAGTATTAGGATACTAGGTAAATAGCCTATAAAGATATCCTAGTTAGAGAGGAATACTAAGAATAGATAAAGATAAGGATTAAGGTAAAAGCCTAATAGAAATAATTAAAAGTAAAAAGATTATAGACCTAATAACTAATATAAAGGAAAAGGAGATATTATAATATTTATAATAAATAAACCCCCTCTTTTCTCTAGTAAATAGTAAGCTAATTAAAAGCTATTTAATCTTTTAAAGAGATATTACCCTTACTTTATACTATTTTAACTATTCTATACCTTAAAACTCCTAATTATAGTATTATTTATACTATTTAATAGTACTAAAGTACTAAAGAGTTATAAAGGGGAGTCTTTTATTATAATAAGAGACCTACTTACTCTTAGTAATAATTTAATTAATATAACTAAAGACTAAGGTCTTAAGGATCTAAGGATTAATAGTTAAGAGAAAGGAGGGAAGAGGAGGACCCTAGTAAAAGGAAAGAAGGTAGGAGAGTATATTATAGGAGGAGGAGTAATAGGAAAGGTTATAGATAAGGACTTTACTAATCTTAACTTAGACTTCCTTAACTTAGTAAATAATAAGGATCTTTTAACTACCCTAATCTACACCTAAATTTAGCTAAAGATTATCTTTAAGGATAAGTTTATTAGAGATAATACTATAGAGTTCTTAAGGAAGTTTAATAGATAGATAAATATAAGAGGAATCTTAAATATATACTAGCTTAATAAGCTAATAAATATAACTTAGCCTTACTTAATAGAAGAGGTTAAGTTAATTATATTTTAATATAATTAAAAAGAGGCTAAGAAGTATTTAACTAAGTATTACTTTAAGTATAATACTAAGGAGTAATATAGCCCCTAGATTAGGTTATCTAGATATAATAAATATTTACTTACTAATAATTATTATATTATTAGTAAATAGCTTATTAAGTATAGGTATCTTTATAAACTACTAAATAAGAGGCTTCTTATATCTAGTAAGTAGTTAAGATACCTATAGTTAGTAATACTATTAGGAGTCTATTAAGGTATAATAGAATAATATAATATTAATACTACCTATTTTAGTAAACTAATATATAAGGATATATACTAGTAAATTTTCTACTTTATTAAGGACTAAATCTAATTTATATAGGATAAAAAGTATAAGAAAGCTACTAATTAGAAGGTTCTAGTAAAGGTAAAAGGAGAACCTCTAGAGAAAGTTAAAGATATAAAACTTATCTTTAGGTAGGATATTAAGCCTACTATTAACCTAATTAATTAGTATAATATTCTAAAGAGAATAGAGGGCTTAGTAATCTATATCTCTAGGAAATAAGATAATAACTAATAGGCTCTTATTTAATAAAATAATAAGATATTTAGGGAAAAGGATAAGGCTCTAGTAATAATTAATAGTATAGAGATAGAAGAGGACTAGGGCACTAAGGAATAGGAGGTTTATATTAATATAATAAGGACTAATAGAGAGTAAGTCTACTAGTACTACTTTAAGTAAGGATACTTTCCTAATATCTATAACCTTATAAATATAGATACCTTAGTACGCTTTTATATATATAACTTAACTATATATATACTCTTACTTAGATTAAGGAATAAGTACCCTATTCTACCTTAGTTATTATATTAGTTCTAAGGTAAGTAGCCTATTTAGAAGCTTATTATCTTATAGGCCTTAAAGGTACTAGGCTCTAAGTTTATAAAATAAGTATTAACCTTATAAGGAGGGTCTAAGCTAAAACTAATCCTAGGACCTTAAGAATAAGAGGAAGTAGACTTTACCTAGTAACGCCTACTAGAGAATTAGAGAAAACTAGTACCTAAGGCTAAGCCTAGTAATCCTAGAGCTAATATTATCTATCTTAATAATAATAACTAGCCTAAACCCTTAATTACTAATATAGTAAATATTAAGCTATATTCTAAGAAGTAATCTAAGATAGCTAATAATCTACTAGAAAAGGATAACTTACTTACTAAGCCCTAGAGCCTTAGATCTATAACTATATAAGAGGCGAGCTCTTCTCCTAGTAAAGAAGAGAGCCTAAGGAATAAGATTAAATTTAACGCTAGTAATCTATAATAGTAAGTTATAGATAATATTATATTAAAAAAGATAAGTATAATAGTAGGGGAAGTTATATAATATAACCTAGAAATTAGATACTTACTTACTTAAAGGGTTTTAGATATAG
>JAAHCF010000817.1:0-15129 GCA_038367545.1 Beauveria asiatica | reverse complement strand
TTTTTTTTTTTTTTTTTTTTGCTGCCTTTGGCCAACTTTTCTCGGTTTCATTTTGGATTATTGTTTATTACCCCTGCCCCTGCCCTGCCCTACTCTCTTTCTGTGTATTATGGTTATTGAGGTTTTGGGTTTGCTAAGGATATTCACAGAGCGAGATGAAAGAAGAATACCCCCCTTTGACTGTGGAGCTTGACCTCCCGCTGATGGGTTTTATGTTGTAACTTTTTGAACGAGTCGACAGACTGGTTTTAGTGATAGACGTGTAATGTTGAGAATATTCATGCCTTTGATGTCATGGCAGTGACACGGTTCTCCTGCCAGTGGTGATGCGACAGCGAGACATTTCAGCCCCAACTCGAGTCATTCGAGATGACAAAGAAGATACAACGCTCCAGCGAAATAAATTTAGTGTCTTTGTGCTAACTGCGCTCATCAAGGTTTTTAGAACAAGCAAACTTGCTTGCCGCTATTTGCTTGTTATTTGGTCTATCGTGTCACTACAGTGCGGTTCTTGATTACATACTAAATAAGGCTTTGGTTTGTACCTCGAGTCTGATTTGGGCTTGGATACGCCATACACTGCATTTACGCTACGACAGCAAAGACGGGCCCAAAAGAGAGCAAAGGGAGCCAGCTTTTATACTCAAGGCAACAGACAAATTTCTGGTACGAGAAAACCAGCACAGCGGCGCGGTCCATCACGGTCTCGGCCCGTCAAGACACCGAATCATTCCCCTCATGCACACGGTTATAGGGGAGAGGGGCCACGGCAGCAAGCAAAAACAGGAACAGGAAATGCGATTGCGGGCCTACTACCGATTACTAGTGACCTAGTCCTCGATGAAACAATGGCCATTGGCAATCAAATCACACAGTAGCACCGTTGTCCAAAATCAAGTTTTTCTGGCGCAGAAAAGGCACACCACCATTGGTCCGTCCCTGTCCCCGTTGTTCGTCGGTGTTGAATGTGTGGCGCGACAATTAAATATTACCTGTCGCTACGGAGTACTCTCCGCCAAGGCAGCCCCTCTGGCCGGGAAATTGTTCAACTTCCCTCCCCCAAGCTCTCTCTCCTCACTTCCCCTCGCCAGCATTCGGATTTGCAACATCTCTACTCTTCTCGAATCTGTATTCCATTCTTTTGTGCTTGCGACATAGCTGCCATTGAACCTATCGGAAACTGACAACGCCAAAATACATCTCCTAATCAGCATATAGTACGGCGACCATGGCTTCCCCCACCTCGACCGCACTGCCGTCGCGCACCGCTACCGGCCTGAGCTCCGAGGATGCCGTCCCCGGCACGGATCCCACCACCGTACGTCTCCCTCTCGCTCGCCTACACATCAAGAACCCCCCCAAACCAGGGGGGAAGGGGGACCGCCGCTAATGTATTTCTCTCCCACCCGCAGACTGCCGGCCTGCTCGCCGAGCGCCTCCAGGCGTGGAAGCACGCCATCGGATACCTCGAGGACTACGTGTCGGCCGTGGAGAAGCTTCACGGCCGGCACGCCAAGGAGTACGAAAAGGTGCTCAAGACAATTTCCAACCCGCTGCGCGAGGGCCACCACTTTGACCAGTCGCTCGGGGGCGTCGCGGGCTTCTTTGAGAACCTGCGGGCCAACACGCAGGCCATGATCAACACCAACATCGAGACGGAGAAGAGCATAAAAGGGTCGGTGCTGCCCATTCTCGAGCGCCTGCACAAGGAGATCAAGCACAAGGCCAAGGAGCTCGACTCGGGCGCCAACTCGGGCGCGCGCGAGGTCGAGAAGCTGCGCAACACGACGCAGAAGCACATTGAGCTGCTCGGCCAGCAGACGGCCTCGTACGACGCCGCCGGCGGCCGCATCGCCGGCGCCGACGACCCCTACGTCATCTACCGCGGCGTCCTGCACCGCCTGTCGAACCAGGTCCTCGCCGAGAACAACCACACAAACGACCTCATCTCGGTGCAAAACAACTTTGAAATGTTCGAGGCCCACATCATCGAGGTGCTGCAGGAGGCCATGGCCGCCTTTGTCCAGCTCAGCGGCGGCCAGGCGGATAAGATCCGCGCCCTGCACAACGACATCCTCGGCACCATGCAGTGCGTGCCCAAGGGCTTCGAATGGGCCAACTTTGCCACGCGCTGCTCCGACCGCCTCGCCAACCCCGACGACCCCGCGCGCTCCGTCGACGCCATCTCCTTTCCCAACATGGACCACGCCGCCACCAAGCCCCTGATCGAGGGCTCGCTCGAGCGCAAGTCGCGCAACAAGCTCTCCTTTGGCTACTCGACGGGCTACTACGTCGTCACCCCCGCGCGCTTCCTCCACGAGTTCAAGGACTCGGACGACGCGCGCCAGGACCCGAAGCCCGAGCTCAGCATCTACCTGCCCGACGCCGTCATTGGCGCCCCCAGCGGCGAAAAGTTCAACATCAAGGGCAAGGACCGCAGCAAGACCCTCTCCAGCAAGCTCACCGGCAACTCCGAGTTTGCCTTCAAGGCCCACACCGCCGCCGAGGCGCAAAAGTGGTTCCACGTCGTCCAGGGCGTCTGCGGCGCCACCGGGCCCGCTGAGCCCAACTCGCCCGTGTCGCCGAGCTCGCCCGCGTCAGCCAACCCCAAGGACGACGCGCTCGCCCTCAACTCACCCGTCGAGCCCGGCAAGTCTGCTCTGCATCCGGACCAGGAGATTGGCGTCACGAGAAGCGCCTCCGGCGCCGCCCAGAGCATGCGCAGCGTCTCGGGTGCGTCGGCTAAGCCTGCGGCCGCGGCAGCGGTGCCGCATGACGAGAAAAAGGTCGCTCAGCCCGACCTTTCCTGAGGCGGGAGCTTGTGAAGAGCAAAAGGACAAGAAAGGTGTTGGCCAAAAAAGGATTTGGCATGGTTGACATGAGGATGCGCGCATTTACTAGTGTAATCATCACCCCTAATATACGAGCGTTGGTTTTCAATTTCAATTTCATCAATATTAGAACGCCATGGCAATGTTACATGCTGATTATAATGACAAATTCAGTGTAGCTTAGCCCGCGAAATTGATAGATATGTTGGATTGGGCATGTTGAGTTTCGAGTCTGGAGGATGCCCTGAAAATTTGTAGGTCACGATGTGCGAACTGTGGCCCACGCATTACTTTCGGGAAGTGATCGGCAAGTTATATGCAATTTTACTACCTACGATGACGGACGGGTGTACGTTCAATCGATACGGCTCTCCTTCCAAATAATTGCTACTTCGGTTGGCAGTGGCGGTGATGTGTCAGCCGTGATCTTGTTAAATTGACGTGGCTTTCTAAGAGAGCTAACTTCACGAGGTTGCCCAGCGCAAACGCACTGGAAATCGATGCTCTTGAGGCTATTAACCATTGGAACTTGCGGCTAGAGGTTTTGCGTACTGTATCACTCTGTGTATGGAGAAAGTCTAAGAGTGCCTCATAGGCGTCTTCTACATTCGGAAAACTGGTGATTTCGAGCTGTACAAGCGAGGGCATGGTGGTACATTGGTAGTGTATTGTAGAAATTAAAAAGGCATCGCGAGAGCAGAGCGAACCTGGTGGATAGGCAGCTTCTGATTGCCCAACAACAATTCTAGCGGGGCACCTTGCCGTTGGTAACGCGCTGAGTCGTTTTGGATTTCGCTTAAACTACGTGATCTACGTATTTGGGGCTTCGTCTGGAAGATCTGGAAAGAGTCAGCGTATGCTTCTTCCCAAGGTAGCGAGAAAAAATAGTATAGCTGCGAAAATTTCAGAAAAAGTGCCTTGTCACAGGCGATATCGTCAATGCCAATTGGCTACGTTGACCGTCGTGATAATTGTAACATCATTTTAAGCAGTGGAGAGGGCAGTCGAGAAGAAAAAGGAACTGACCTTTACAAGGTTACGGGTTTTGCCGTCTCAAGTAGTCCGTTCAAGAGACTGAACAAATGAGCCAAGTTAGCTGTGGGCTCTGCCAAAGCATCGTAGCAAAAAGGTACATGGCTTCTGCAGTCAGACGTCGAATGAGTTTGTCTTCGCAGCGTGAGCTCGGACATATGCTTGTCATTTTCATTCTTGTTCATCATACAGAATGGAGGTAGGAGGTGAGGTAGGCGTTAGACTAACCCTTTCGGAAACACTACATCTGATTCTTGTGTCAGCCTTGTTCCAGACAAAAAGTCTTACACGAAGAAGTCGTAGGGGGGAAAGGTCAGGTAAAGCATGAATGGTATAAAAAAAGATAGTGTCTGCATCGAAAACTCGAATAAGACTCGTCATCTGTTTCATCATAGAAAAAGGAAACTTGTTTGCATAGAGGCAAAGCACGTACCTTTTGGATTCACAGAATACCAACTCATCTCGTTATCGTATTACGAAGACACTGCGAAGCGAGTTAGCATGACCGCCCGACCACAGCATGCTCAAGACGTGAAAGGGGTGTGTTTGAAGTCAGTGGGCGAGGTTTTCTAGGCCTGCCGCAAAGTGGCTTGTCTTGCTCATGTGTATATTTTCGGAGCCCAGTGCCGCTTCATCATTCAACGAGGGTGTGCCGACGATGCTAAAATGTCTGTGTTTGGTTCGTACCTTGCCTATAAATCTTTGGCAACAGTTAGCAAGCAAGCTTGGAGCATATTTGCAGTAGAAAAGAGAAGTTGCGATTTGCGTCAGACATAGCCATTTAATATCTTCAAGGAGAGATCTCAGCCGGTAATTTCCAGCGTATATTGTTTACGAATTGATCATCATAACAGAGCGCAAAGGAAGAAGAATTTGCGTGCAGACTTACCATTTCAAATTATGCTGACCATCACAGTTCAACAGTTGGCCTGGAGCCCATCATATATCTGGTGCATCTTCACACAGACGTGGACCTGCCAATGCGGTTAGCTTGAAGCTCGTCATGTCGACCATAGGTCGAAGCAGCGCGATGCGTGGTTCGTCTTTCAGACTGATGTGTGAAAAGAGGTTTCATTCCAAAGTGGTCAAAGACTCTAGTTTGTGATTTCATCGTGTCATCAGGAAGATTGGGGGAAGTAATGCTCAATGCGAGGCACATTGACCACCCTGAGACTTACCAAAAGTCTTTTTCTGCTTCCAGGATCATGGTGATGTGGAAAGAAAACACTGCTCTCAGCAAAAACTCAGAAGGAAATAAAAAGTCGATTTTTTGGTGGAGCTCTGACAGGGTTATGTAAGCGCGTCACGAGATTTCGTGGCTCAGCCGCGGCGGCGGCCGTGAAGTTTGGTGCTTGGAGCGTGGATCGTGCAGGGGTAGTCGCACGCGCCTTGTGCGTGACGATGGTCGCCGCCGTTGCTTTCATTGTTGCATAATCAATTGTCAGAAGAATATACTCAATATGCCCGAGATCGCTGAGAGTAGGTCAAACGTTCCAACTTACTGGGTTAAATGCTA
This sequence comes from Beauveria asiatica, assembly GCA_038367545.1. NCBI lineage: Eukaryota > Fungi > Ascomycota > Sordariomycetes > Hypocreales > Cordycipitaceae > Beauveria > Beauveria asiatica. The sequence continues at coordinate 9,750 of JAAHCF010000817.1, read as the reverse complement.
AATGTTCGTACTAGTCGCACGAGCAGTCCATTTCTTGCGCATTCACCTAGTTGGTAAGCGCATTGCTTCCGCCGAGGCCATTGACGATGCCAATGTGTTTGGCAAAGTCGGCACCACAGGTGCTGCGGTAGCGGCCGCACTCACAGGCAAGAAAGTATGACTCTTTTTTTCTTTCTGGTAAAATGCATCATTAAATGCTGATCAGACTGTAGGTCGTGTCCGCAGGCACGCAAGGCAAATACTTTTGGTAAGTCAGACTATGGATCCATGTTCGTCCACCAATTCACCAACAAATTGCTAGGATAACGCTAGAGCAGCCTCCGCATTTGGTGATGCATTTCGGCATGACTGGTATGTTTGTAGTCCTTCACGAGCTTCCACGTGACTGATTCGTCCAAGGTTGGATTCACATCAAAAATGACAAGACAGCATACACCAACTACTTCAAAAGAATGGAAGATAGCGAGTACACTGTTTGGCCTCCCAAGTTCTGGAAGTTTTATATCACAACGGACGAAAAGCTTCCTGTAGAGATTGCGTTTACAGACCCTCGTCGGTTTGGACGAGTCAGATTGCTGAACTGCCCAGGAGTCGACATTCGAAACCACTCACCGCTTGTTGAGAACGGGCCCGACCCCGTTGTGGACAAGGATCGTTTCACAGAGGAGTATTTGCGTGGTAAAATGACCTCGCGCCATGTTCCCATCAAGGCACTACTCCTCGACCAGAGCATGGTCAGTGGCATCGGCAACTGGGTTGCTGACGAGACCCTGTACCACGCCAGAGTGCATCCTGAGCAGTACTGCGATGATTTTAGTGATACCGAGATCAAGAAGATTTACGAATCAATCTGCTACGTCTGCAATTTGGCCGTGGAGAAGCTCGGCGATTCCGATGAGTTCCCAGAGCACTGGCTGTTTAACCACCGCTGGGGCAAGGGCAGCAAGGGCTCGTCATCCAAGCTCCCCAACGGTGAGAAGCTATCGTTTATCACAGTTGGCGGCCGTACCAGCTGCTTCGCGCCGGCAATTCAGAAGAAGACGGGCCGAGTGGCAGGCAACGCCAAAACGGAGCCTCTCGTCAAAGAAGAGTCCGACGAAGAAAAGGCGCCGCTAAACAAGAGTCGAAAGTTGGCAGGCACGCTTGCCATGGCAGAACCCAACGGAGAAAAGACGCCGATGGTAAAAGCCCGCAAACCAATGGGCAAAGCTGTCAAATCAGAGGAAAAGGAGGCCACACCAGCCACGGGCAAGCGGCCGCACGCCGCAAGCAGCAAGACCAGCAAAAACAAAAAGACAAAAGTTGAAGCGACTGATGATGGTGGCGGCAGACGTCGGTCCGCGAGGCTCAGAAATTAAATATTCACATCACTGGACACAATAATGACAGATGCATGATGGAGACGACTGAGCCAGCAGTCGATTAATTCTAACTGTTTCATCTTCGTAATCTATATATATATTGTGTACTGTCAGCATCTAAAGCAAACCAGTATTTCCGCATCGTGTATTGCGGAGGTATAAAAACCGTAGCTTCACTGTTCAGTCAAGGCCAAGGAGCAACTGGTATTCTCCGGGCGTTGAGCAGGCAAGCTCTAAACAACTGGGGTATAATAAGAACTCAAAGCCAGGCCGTAATTCTATAAAAACGAAAACGCTGTTCGTAATGCTGTATTTTCAAGCTGAATGCAGATGATGTGGTCAGATGAAGAGGGTTGGGCCAAGGTTGGCGATGGTAGACGTTGGATCAGTCCATGGCCCCATGGAAGCCAACAGAGTATTGTGTCTTGTCGTCGGGCAGGCGAATCGGTATCATGCTGAGCAGATTTGTGAATTTCTCACCATTCTTTTTGTAGTTGGTAATGTAGAGCTGGATTTCATCTCGCGAGGCTGTTGCTTGTTCTAGTTTCTGGATCGCAGCGCTGTGTTGGTCGGAGAGAGGTTCTACCGCAGGGCATGCGTTCTGGGGTGAGTGTAGAAACCGGGCATCTCTGCCCAGGACTTCCTTGACGGTGTAGCCAGTCAACTTTTCAAAGGCATCATTTGCGTAGATGATGGGACTACCAGGAAGATCGAGGTTGCTAACGGTCAGTGCCGCAGAACAATCTACAGGCCCCAGATCGATCTTGGGATCCGGACGAGCCAATACACTAAACTGAGCAACGATCAGCGGTGTCCGTATGAAGAAGCATGCCTTGAATGGCTGAAACGTACCAGAACTGCCATGATGTCTATCCCACTAGGGGCGTATAGGCCAGGGTAGATGATGGGATCCTGTCGAGACTCGAAGCCAGAGCGAAGTGTTTGCTTCTGTTCAGCACCAGATGGAGACTCGGCCGGGAAGTTGTGCTACAGATTCAAGTTAGAATAACAGGGTAAAAGTCTCTGAGGTCTGTTGGGCCATTTACCGCCATGGCGCGGGTTTCCCACGGGTTCATGCTGGGCACAGTAATGGTGGCTCTCGGAATCTCAAACATGATGTTGAGCTTTGATTTGCTGCGTTGATAGAGTAAAGCAACTGAACTAGTTTCTGAGAGGCGAAAACGAACCTGAAAAAGTGATACGAAGCAACAGTGTCAGAATCAAGTTGTGAGTTGGCTTGAGGTGCCAGCAACTTGTAAGCACCCAGCAGGTGTACTAGCATCAAGCGGGTACTGTCTGATATACAGCCATGGTGGGCAACGTGGTGCAAATGCAAATCCACGATCCCGACGAGGCACTAGCATTTGCATATCGACGACGTGACTGACGGGTCAAGAATTTGCACCCGGAGCGGCATCTTGCTTGGCCCAAAGCATCCAAGCTTTTTTTCGGGGCGGGGCGCGAGAAATGCGGCCGGAGTCATAGGCAGCCGCCCGATTGCAGTGGATGGTCCTCTGAAACCGCGATCGAGACGGACGTAAGGGTGGGGCCGCAATTGTTGGCCATCTCGACCACCCACAGACGATCGGTCTGGGCAACATGGACACAGGCACGGCAGGGCCAGTCTAGTGCCAGACAGAAGAAAGTGTGGTCCAGAACTGCGGCACGAAGCACAGCAGGGAATCGACATTTTGCAAAGACATCGATCTTTTTGGTCACAGCTTGACTGCAGCCTGCAGCGACGCTGTGTTACCGAGGGACGGGCCAGCCCAGCCCAGCCTTGTTGTCCGCCAAGCTAGCTATTGTGGGCAATAACGGCATCAGAGCAGCCTGCCGTGATGTGTCCTTAAATCAGGTCATACATGAAGTAGTTAGGTGGCCTATGGAGACATCTGGTAGTGATTCGAGGCACCTTTGCATCATGACCAGGATGGATGCACACCAGGGGGACGTTTTTTCGATTGTAATAATGAGATTTGTGGGCAATCAGACGTTGTGCGAGGCTCTTAATCAAGTGGTACGTAAGGTACCTACAAACCAGGAGTAGAGCAGTGTCCAGTGACTTTCTTTTTCAAGGTCTTTCCGCCACCCGTTCACAGGCAAGACAGCCACGATAGGGCGGCAGTAAGCGCATGAGATATCCGTACCTAGGTAGTTATCTAGAGACAGACTCTTGCTGGTGGCGGGGTTCCAGGTACGTCCCTGCCTACCTAAATTTAGGTGCCTGGTACATCACACGTCACTGCTCACCTTCAGCCAGCCGCTTCAGGTGCCCGATTCCACGCGCTGTCCCCAATTTGGCGCCCCCCCCCCCCCAACTTCCTTCGCCACGCACCGTGGCGCGTGTTCCTGGCGCGTTCCCCACTTGTCAAATCTCCATCACAATTCATCACCAAAGCTCGCCGTGAGCAGTCGCACAACCTCATCAGAGCGCATCCGCAATGCCTCAACGCCTAGTCAAGCGAGCTAAATCTTCTGCTGTGAACCGAACAGAGAGCCCGGCGCGCTCTGGCCTGCCAGAGTATGAGCCTCCCGAGTACCCCCTCGACGATGCTGCACGCAATGCTCTTGAGAAGCTATCCACCGACCGCAAGCAGACAAGGTACATCAGAAATCTTACATCCAGTACTACAAATCTAGCAAATGTTGTCGGAGATATTCAAGAGCGCCTGCGCGAACGCCGCGAGCACCTTTCCAATCAGAAGCGACGCCGCAAAGATAAGGATGCTGAGAACGGGGAAGAGGATCTGGATGCTCTCGAGCAGCACCTGGATGAGTTCGCTCACGAAGTGGATGCTAAATCTCGCGAGGCCGAGGCGAACCTTCGCCTTCTGATTGATCACCGATTTGCGCTAGAAGATGAGGGCAAGGTCATCGGAGAAATTTATACCAGTGCCACAAACGCACAGGCCGAACAGAATACGCGCCAACTGCAAAAGGAGCGCCGACGCGAAGAGGCCATTGAAATTGCACAGGCCAACGGTGATCCGATTCCTCCGCCGGAAGAAGATGGTGAAGACGACAAGCCCCCTCCCGTTCAAAGTACGCTCGAATCTTTCCGCAAGCGGCAGGACGACAAACGGCACGACTATGAACAGTTGAGCGTCCAGGAGCGTTACTCAGTCAACAACGAATATGCAAGCTTCAGGAAGCTATGGCATGATGCTGCCGAGGGCGAGGACGGGCCGCCGCTACCCGACGCGTCGCGCTGGTTTGGCACTGATGGCGCGCCCATCCTACCAACAGTGGCTCTACGTGCGGCGCGTGAACGAAGCCGGACCGAGGATCGAGGTGGCAACGATTTAGATGACGATATTGCCGTGGCACGAGAGGTTACTAGCTTACGATGCCCGCTTTCGCTAGAAGAGTTTGTTCAGCCCTACAGCAACAGGAAATGCAAACACACGTTTGAGGAAGAAGCCATTCGTAACTATCTGCCCGCGGGTGGTCAAGTCCAGTGCCCGCAGGCTGGATGCGTCCAGGTATGTTTCAATTGGAGGCGTAGTCGTGGCATCTTGCCGCTTTCTGGACACGCGAAACTTACTGCTGCATCGCAGGTTTTTACGAGCGCCAACTTTGCCGAGGACTTTTACCTCGACCACGCCATTTTACGACGACTGCAGCGTAAAAGATTACAGAACCAGCTGGGTGACATGGACGTGGATGACGAAGCGAACACGTCGGCCGAATACCAAGTGAGCAGTCAGAGATTTTTGAAGCGAGCGAAGCAGGAGATGTGAGGTGTAGGACCCAATGCGAGGACGAGCGACGACAACAACCGACTCATACAATAGTTTATCCTTTTTACGACGGCATCATGGTATCAAAAATTTGGCTGTTGAGGACGACCCTGTCGGTGTTGCGAAATTTGCCCACGAACCGGCGATGCCATCACGTGTGCTGTTGTGCCTGGCAGATTTGTATACACCAGGCCAGCTCTGCAAACCGAAGGCGACGACGACAGCAAGGAACTGCAAAGAAAGCTTTGCCTTTGATGATTGACCATCCGCCATCGGCACGCCTGCTTCCTCGTCGCCGGAAGTTGGTTTGAATCATGGGTCATCAAGCAGTTCAAGTAATGGCAACAACCGACGACCCGGGCCAATCAGAGCCACAACCGGAAAAGGAAAATTGGGGCCGCCCGGTGGTCCGGGGACGGTCGCCGCAAGACGCAGCAAAATTGGGCCAAAAAAGGCAGCAGACGAGGCTCAAGGGTGGTGGCACCATCGACGCTAAGCCTCCTTTGGTCTAAGGCAATTGCGTGATTCTGTTAAACTATCAACAATTTCGCCCCGGACCAGCCAAAGCGACGCAACAAGACGCCTTTTTTGGTGCAATTTTGGCCCGCGTTCGCAATGCTCGAGACGGGCCCTCGGCGCTGCCGCTATGGCACGAGGGGAGCCGGACCCGTCCGTTATTTTCTTCCCACGTTCTTTGAAATAGAGCAAATGCTATTTGTCTTGTGCCTCTTCATCATTTCATCTACTTGTCTGTGTCTGTCCTCCCGAGTCTGCTCCCCCGTGTCTGCATTCATTGTGCCAATCAGACAATTGCTGGTTCCTAGACGCGCTGGACTCGACCCTTGACGACCTGTCTACGCACCCTCACCAGTAACCGTCCGAGGCGATTCGTCATGTCTTCACAGCCCTCGTCCACTCTGCCTTTTGGCCAGCATGTGTCCATCGGCGATATTTCTGGCCCGACGTATGTCACGGCACAGCTGCTCGTTCAGCACATTGCCTACAAGCTCTCCGACAAGATCTTCTCTTACTCGCCCGAGACGTATGACCTCGACGTCGCCGCGAAGCGCTGGGCCGCCGATGGCGGCAAGAACATTCACAAGTACACGCCCGAGGTCCTGAGTCTGCAGACCCGCGTCGGCGCTGGCGCTCTCGCTCTCGGCTACATCTTCTCGCCTGATTTCGACGTGACCAAGCGCCACATTCCCCAGACGCTGCTGGCCTCCTCTGGCAGTTTGCAGGCGCTCCGCGTCACGCTCGACCAGCTCTCGCTGCTCTACAGCATCTCCAGCCCATTTGTCGCCCACGTGGCGGCCGCCGACTACTCAGCCACCAACGGTATCGTCGCCAACTATGACGGCGCACTGCGCCTAGCCGAGGAGCTGGGCCTCGGTCTCGTCGCTTCCTCGTCGGCCTATGAAGCCCAACACATGTCGCTCTTTGCCACGCTTCTCGCCACAGTCCTGCCCACTCTGCACGTCTACGATGGCGTCCGCGTCGCCCGCGAGACTCTCCGCGTTGTCGATGCTCTCAGCGAGGCCGGCGTCGCTGACCTGTACACCAAGCTTGCTGCTGAGGCTGGTAGGCTGAACCCTCGCCTCGACAACGCCGGCAAGGTTGTCGAGCTTCTCAAAGTCTTCAATGACGAGCTCGGCACCGTCTATGCTCCATTTGAGTACCACGGCCACGACGCTCCCGACGTAGTCCTCGTCACCTTTGGCAGCGTCGAGGCCCAGGTGGCCCGGCAGGTCCTGACCAAGATTGCTATTGAGGGCGCCAAGGTTGGCGTCGTCAACGTTCGCGTCTACCGCCCCTTCATCGAGGAGGCTTTCCTTGCTGCCATTCCCGCCTCGGCCCGTACCGTCGCCGTCCTCGGCCAGGTAAACACGGATGCGGCCCTGCACGACGAGGCCACGCAATCTGCCCTATATGGCGATGTCCTCACCGCCGTTACCTTTTCAGGCAAATTCACCGAGGAGCCCAATGTGCTCGACATCAAGTACACAGCCGCCCAGACTCTTTCGCCCCAGGGCTTGCTCAACACCCTACACAAAGTCTTTGGCAACGAAGGCGAGGCCAAGACCCTTCCGTCGCTTGTTACCGCTGAACAGTACACTTTCTGGGACCTGGACAGTTCTGCTGCCGTTGCCTCGCCTGCTGTTATCGGCACCCTTCTCGCCAAGCAGTCCACATCCAACGTATTCGTTCGCGAGATATACGATAACCTCACCCAAGGCGGCGCTGTCCGCTCCGACCTCCGTGTCTCAAAGAAGACCCTCGAAGCTCCATACGACATCAACGAGGCTGACGCCATTGTCGTCGGTGACGAGAAGATTCTCAAGGACGTTGATGTACTCGCTAGCGTCGCTTCTGGCGGCAAGGTCATCCTGAACCTGCCTGACTTCAAGGCAGCGGATATCGAGAAGCGCCTCTCGGCTGCTTTCCGCAAGACGCTTGTCGACAAGGATATTGCTGCATTCGTACTTGATCCTGCTGTCCTCCCTTCCTTTGAGAAGGACGGCGCCGCATCCAAGCTTCTCCTCGAGCTTGCTTTCCTCAAGATTGCGCAGCCCTCCGTTTCGCCCAAAGATATGACCATTACGGCTGAAAACGTCACACTTGAACAGGCTGCTGAGGCGGTTGACCAGTGCCTGAGCAAGCTCGAGGTCTCCACCACCTGGGCCGAGACCGAGGAGATTGCTGCCGAGCTGTCTCTCACCATCCAGCCCAACAGCTTCGTCTCCTTTGCAAAGGGCGAGGATGCAGAGAGTCTACAGCTTCAGGATTGGCAGACGCTTGCTCGCGGCATCGTCTTCAAGGAAGCGTACGGCACTCGCGAGGCTGTCCGCCCGGACCTGGCTGTCACTACCCACACCGTCACGGTCAAGGAGAATCGCCGCCTCACACCTTTGGACTACGACCGCAACATCTTCCACATTGAGTTTGACCTGGGCACTACCGGTCTCACCTACAAGATTGGCGAGGCACTCGGCATCCACGCCGAAAATGATGTCGAGGAGGTCGAGGCATTCATCAAGTTCTATGGCCTCAACGCCGACGACCTCGTCCAGGTACCCTCGCGTGACAACGCCGCGGTCACGGAGCTGCGGACCGTGCACCAGGCACTCGTACAAAATGTCGACATTCTCGGCAAGCCTCCCAAGCGATTTTACGAGGCCATGGCCGAGTTTGCCACTGACGAGACGGAGAAGAAGAAGCTCGAGGCACTTGGCAGCCAAGCGGGCGCCGAAGACTTTAAGAAGCGCTCCGAGGTCGACACGCTCACCTACGTTGATATTATCACCGAGTTTACGTCGGCGCGCCCCAACTTTTACGATCTGATCAAGATTGTCAGCCCGCTGAAGCGCCGCGAGTACTCGATTGCATCAGCGCAGGCCGTGACTCCCAACTCGGTGTCGCTCATGATTGTCGTCGTCGACTGGGTGGACACGCGCGGGCGCACCCGCTACGGCCAGGCGACGCGCTACCTATCGCGGTTGGCGGCGGGCGCACCTGTGACGGTGTCGGTCAAGCCGTCGGTGATGAAGCTTCCGGTCAAGGACACGGCGCCGCTCATCATGGCCGGGCTGGGCACGGGCCTCGCGCCGTTCCGCGCGTTTGTGCAGTACCGCGCCATGCAAAAGGCGCAGGGCAAGGAAATCGGCGCCATCCTGCTGTACCTGGGCTCGCGGCACCAGCGCGAGGAGTACCTGTACGGCGAGGAGTGGGAGGCGTACCTGGACGCGGGGGTGGTGACGCTCATTGGCGCGGCCTTTTCGCGCGACCAGCCGCAAAAGATTTACATTCAGGACCGCATGCGCCAGACCATCAGCGACATTGTGCAGGCCTATATCAAGGACGAGGGCAGCTTCTACCTGTGTGGGCCGACGTGGCCAGTGCCCGACGTGACGGCCGTCTTGCAGGAGGCTATTGCGGCCGAGGCCAAGGCGGCCGGCAAGAAGGTTGATCCCTCCAAGGAGATTGAGAAGCTCAAGGAGGAGGGACGCTATGTACTAGAAGTCTACTAGATGTGTGTGTGTGTGTGTGTGTGTGTTTGTTTTGTTTTGCTTGGTCATTTCTTTTCCCTCGCATCTCTAAGCGTCATGGAAGAAAAAGTAGCAAGTTTAGTTGGTTGAGCGGTATTTCAGATGGGCCATATCAAAGGACGACTTGCTCCGGGATCTTCAATCTTGCATGTGTGTGTGTTGTGTTGCCGATTCTCTTCCGTGCATGCCGGTTGGGCTGCACACAGTGAGCCCAGCCATCATGTTGCTTCTTGTCTTGCATCCAGCTGCACTGCGAGCCCGGCCATCATGTTTGATGCCTGTTGTTGCATCCATTGCCCTGCTGGTCCTGTCTATTTGCCGTCGGAAAAGCTAAAAGCATATTTGGAAAGTGAACTGGGTAAATTCATCAGTGCCTGGTGGCTGGCTGACTGGTTTCTTAGTCCCCCCTTCCCTCTCGATCAGGCAGCCTTGCACCCTGTCGGCGTGTGATTGTCGCCATCCGGCTCTTTTCTTTTTTGTCTTGTCACCCTTGTTTTCTGCCCAATAAATATAATGAGGTACAAATCTGCGAGTGAGCTAGCCCCCCCTATCGAATGCGAGGAGCCGAAAAAGGCAACCGACGCCGCGAGAGAAAAAAAAAAA
>JAAHCF010000816.1:0-15150 GCA_038367545.1 Beauveria asiatica | reverse complement strand
CTGGTTGTCTTTTTTCTTTTTCTCTTTTTTTTTGGAAGTAATGTACCTTGGGGCGCGAGGCGTCCTCGGTCGTCGAGGCGGCGGCGGCGGCAGGAGCGGCGGAAGCTAAGAGTCAGGCCCCAAGGTCAGCGTGAAAGAACTTGAACTGTGAAAGCGGCAAAGGGCAAAAAAAGAGAATCAAGCGTACAGAGGGTAGAGATCTTGGCGTCCATTGTGTCGGATTGCGAGGCGCGATTGAAGGTTGGCTATTGCTGCTGGGAAGAAAAAAAAAACCTTTGGGTGCTGGTCAAGTTTTTGGATTTCCATGAGGTGACGACAAAGGGACTTAGATTTCTAAGCTTTGCGCAACCAATCACGCTGCGCTTGATGCTGCACAACGGGACGAACGGAGTGGCACTGGTGGAGATGAATGCACCCCTAATAACAAGGTATTAACTTGCTCATACTTGACCCCAGCAATTGCAAGGTATCTTTTTTGCAACGTCCTTTTTATTTTCGGATTTTTTTTTTCGAACCCAGTCACTGGATTTTTCCTTTGGATACGGGAGAGAAGATTGGCGTTACAGTCTTTTCAGATGCAACAACCAGCACTGGCAGCTCGCCAATACTAACGCCTGTCCTAGGCAGGGATGTCTTGCCAACAGGCCCGCATGCCTGCAATGCCTCTTTATCATCAGCTGCAACTAGAAGAAATCCGAGGACGATCCCATCAAGTAGGGTGGTAAGAAGTCTTAATTCAAATTCGCAGTTTGTGGTTTCGTCTGTCTACGCAGCCTAGTCTCCGATGTGCCAATCACGGCATATTCCAGACAAGGTCGCAAATGAGGCTGTTGGGTGACTTGTTTGGAAAAAACATGGCTTATATACTTATTAGGTTACGCCACTTTTTACGAGGCGCGCTCTCCGTTTTAAAAATAACGTTGTTGCACACAAGAGCCGTTTGTTTCATTCGAGTTGGTACTACCATTCTGATCTTTGAGAACTTGTCGTTGGGCGATTATTCCCACTGTAAAATGTATTAAAATGGGAAAGAAGGAAACTCTAGCCTGGAAAGGGTCATGTCTGACGCCGGCGTTGTTTCGAACAAATGGCATTGAGAAATTCATACATTTAATACATTGATTGGTAACACATATGTACCAATATAAAACTGCGTAGAGGCTCTGCCGTCGATGCAACAACGCTCAGTTGTCTACCAAGACGGTCAACTGGCAGTACTGAACTTTTCAAGAGGTTGGCACTTTTTCTTCATCATCTTCAAGTCCAAGTCCCTCGAGGGATAAACTTGCGCCGCCTTGCAGAGTCTCTTCTTTCGCCTTGACCGGCCCGGGTTCCTCTGCCTTTCTGGTGTCGCGCTGCAGCAGCTTCTTCTTGACGTTGAACTTCATGTGCGCGGGCCGAAAACCGTTATCCAGAGCCGTCTTGATCTCCACCATGTAGACTTGGACAACAGCCTGCTTCCAGTCTTGGATAAAGGCCTCGGCCTCTTGCTCAGTCTCAAACTTTTTGAAGCATGCGCCCTCCACTTCTGAAGTCTGGAGTTGACAGTCACTTTTTTGTTGTACAAAGGGTCAGCCAGAAGAGCGACATGTACTATAACAAGCTACGCGCAGCAAAAGAGAAAAAAAGAAGAAAGAAACAAAAGAAAGAAAAAAAAAACGCACCACCAGTTATGGAAAATTCCCACTTTCCTGCCGTTTGCGACTGCATAGAAGCCTCCTTTACCTCGGTACGGGTGGCGATCCTTGAGGACCTCGTCAATCTCCTCCTGGGTCCGTTCCCGCAGCCATGCTCTGGCCTCTGCCAAGCTGGAAAAGCACTTGTCTTCTGACTTGCACCCAGTCACGCGAGGATGGGCATCACCCCTATTACTTTGCGCATCAGTACAAAGTCTTGTTACTCGAGGGGCCGGATATCACGATACTGACCATGATGAGAAAATGGTGGGCCGCAACAGACGTTGATTCGGCAAGACTGCGTAAAATTCGAGACACTTCATTTTTGAAAGACTTTTTGGTGATGCAAGTGCAGGAACAAATCGTTGTAGTTTTCTTTCAAGAATAGCTACTGAATCCGGAGTTCAAGATGTATTGAATTCTTTGTTGTAGTCGAAAATTTGTGATTAGGCTGGACATGGCTGCCTGAACAAAGCCCTATTCGTCATCGTGCAGCTGCAGCAAAAAGCCCACAACATGTCAGTATGAGTGCATATGTTTTTAATTATCATTGATCCTGTAGAGTGTGTATAGTAAATTTGCGCAAGTTGACAGCCTTGACAGTCAATACAGATTACTGCGCCGGTGGGATCTCGCCCACCAAAACCAAGATGAGCCGCCATGGCGGTAACCTCGACCGGAAGGTTTGATTGGGTGACAAATCGACTCATTGTGCAGTATGACCACTCATCCTTTGAGATTTGCTGCATCATCCATTCAGATATGGCTGTCAGATATGGCTGTCAGATATGGCTGTGAAGCCAAAGCCCTTGACAATGGTGGTAAAGCCGCCAACACGTTGCCTCGGTCTTGCTCCTTTTTTGCATCTTTCGAACCCCCTACCCGGGAAGATTCGTGGGTAATAGACCAGCTATCGTCCATTGTCCGTTGTCCATCCTCCGTTGTCCATCCTCCGTCGTCCGTCATCCGTCGTCGGTGTCATGCGCTCGGCATCTGTCTTACATGCCCTTTTTCTTGACGCGAAAGCTATATTGAAAAAGAGTGATCAAGTCTCTACTTTTTGTCGCCTTGTAGGCATTTTTTTCGCAGGCCAAAGAAAAGCGACCACTGCCTGATCCGCTTCCTGGCTGAGCCGTCGCTCTGCCGTCGCAAACCGCGTTGGCTCGTTTGTCAAGCAGAAGCCAAGAAGAAACTTTTTGGTGAGAAAAAGCCAAATCGATGGGCTGGGTCCACCTCTCGGACTGTTGAATTCGTATCAGAACTTGGCTGCCCAGCGGGAAATGGGTTCGCTCACACCAAGGGCTTCCGTATCGACATGGGGTCAACGTAACGATATGGCGTTTATTCAGCTGCCAATCATGTCTGCTCCCAGGACCTGACGTAGCATTCTGGGGCGAATGCCGAGTCGATGTGGGCATAATGGAGGCAAAGAACGAACCAAGACAATGCTGCTTGCGCAGAGTCTCTTTGAGCGTTGTGATGTCACCGCTGGAGCAGCCAAGGTTGACGACCTCATGACCTTTTATCCACAATTTACTCCAGCCATCGTGTCTTGTAGCCAAGACCATGTCGTGGTTGCACTTGTCATTGTTTATCAATGTTTCGGTGAAATGACAATCGTCCTGTCCCGCTAGCCTGCTTGACGGTGGTCAGCGGAGGCGTAACATTCTTGTGAATACGAGTATATGCGGCCTACAGCCATGGAAAAATCGCTCAAATCAGTCACGGACGGCCATCGGATCCGTCTTTGGCATGTGTCTTGGCCATCATGTCCACTCCAATTCGTCAAGGAATCGACGACCGAGACTTCGCCCGATGGGGACAAAATGTCATGCATGTAAGGAATGTTTCAAACTTTGGAATTGTAAAAGAGTTGGGCCTTTTTTTACTTTATTTTTTTATTTTTTTTATTTTTATATCTCGCGTCAAAGTGTGTTTGGTCGTCTTTGGTTCATGCTGGAGAGAGTCGTGTTAGTGCCCCGACAAAGGCCCTAACCCCGAAAAGTCGCTGGTGCCCAGGGTTGTTATTAATTTCGATCAAGAAGGTTGTAAAGCAGAGTGGAGATGCAAATGAAGCCGGATACTGCGAATTCCGCCTTGTGAGACTTTGTTCATTCGCCAACAAGGGTATTTGTATGCAGGGCAGAGTTTCAACGTGGTGCGCATGTGTGCGAGATGCAAAACTGCTGTTTCTGGCTGGATGAGACTCTTTTTTTTTTTTTTTTTTTTTTTTTAAATAATTTTGAGATTAGAAAAACAAAGGGAAATAAATTCACGACTAGGAACGGTGTTTCAGGCATGAACCGTGGCATGAACCGACCCCAGGAGCAAGGCTAACTAGTTTGTTGAGTCAATCTTGTCGCGCATCAACCAACCCCTTCTGTTCTATGACAGCCCAGGGTAATAATTGCAAAGAAGAATGGCAAGTTTCTGTCCCTCGCCTCGAATACATGAAGAATCAATTCCGCGTGATATTGAGCTGTATATGCGTTTCCTCAATTTGCGATGGGACATGGATGAGAATAGTACTCGTTGCGGATAAAGAGTTTTTTCAATATCGACATTGAGCAAATGGAGGACGTGGTTGAATGAAGAGGTTTCTACTAGATGAAAGGACCGAAACGCTTTGTGAGGGAAATGCCAATATGAACATGGATGTATGTAGACGACGCCGATCTCGTATAGTTGATGATGCTATGGCTATGCAACTGCAGTGGCGCGGGCCCCCCCATCGGCGAAAAAAAAACAAAACAAAACAAATTAAAAAAAAAATTAGTAAAAACTTTTCGTTGTGTAAAAAGATTGCGATGAGGTTGTATAATTAGTAATGCCCAATTATACACTGTTGCTTGTAAATCTGCTGCACAAGTTGCGCTCACAAGCCACGCTGAGAATACGTGGACCACGCCACGCTGGATGGGTGGGTTGTTAACTTGTTAGGCCAAGTTGCTGTGACAGCTGATGTGGCGACAATGCTTGGCCCAGAGAGCCGTGCGCGGACTGAAGTGGGAGGTGGGAGGCTTTCTTCTTTTCTGTTCTTAACTTCTTGGCCCTGGCTGAAAGTGGTGATGTGCTGTAGTCAGGCCAGATTCAACGAGCATGACGTGTTGGGTGTTGGATCCAACGTTTGTTCCATGCTGGCGGTAAAATAGTACACGGTCTGCGTTGTATTATTCGTTGGCCATCTGGGCTGGGTATGCACGGCTGCAGGTGCACGTCTTGGCGCGTGTGGCTTGCCTTTTGGAAAGCTGAATACCAAGTACATGTTGATGAGTTGCAGTGTTGATCAGTCCCGACCGTGAATGTCTCAATCGTACTCCGTACAGGTTAGCTATTCCATACCGAAAATGTTGATTCACCATTGATGACGCTAAAAACTCCCATCAACGGGTTTCACTACGTAAAAATAACAAGTGGCTTATGTCGACTGGCGCAACAACGCGATGCGGTAGCAATTTTCTTTTTCCAAAGCTTCTCTGCCAGTACCAGTGACATTTACGCCCATGTCTCACCATTTTTTCAGATTGACCCATCTGTTGTAGATTACTGGAATCCAGAGTTATGCGCTGACCGTTTACCCGTTCGTCTGACCCAGGAATGTACTCGGCATCAGACGGGACCATATGCCGTGTGCCTTGACGCTAGTCGACATTAGATGTCCAACTGTCAGCTAGCAGTTAGTTCCCGAATGAAGCAGGCCAGAAAATGAGAAAAGAATAAAAATAAAAAAAGAACTTGTCTCGTCTCAGTCTCACCTCGACGCGACACGCGCCTGGAAAGAGTAAAGAACAACAAGACAAACAAGGTAGCCATGCCGCGTCGAGTTGAGGCACAGGCCAGAAGCTAATTGGACATGGTACGAAAGAAACTTGATCCCTTGGAATTTCCTTTGATGCCTTTTTTTTTTTTTAAATTGTATTTTTTTTAATTGTATTTTTTTTTAATTGTATTTTTTTTTAATTGTATTTTTTTTTAATTGTATTTTTTTCCAACAACCATCTTGCCTGAGATGGCAGCGTTAGCTGAGAATCACGTCGGGCGAATTGGGTCAAAGGAGGGGCTGGAGAGGAACAAAGGTCCGAGTGACAGCTGAAGAATAACACGAGAAAAAATGCCACTGCCAATCTCAATTTCATCATTGTGGCATTGGTCATTGGTGTGGTGTAACGCGCATCCGGTATCCGATGATCCTTGTAATGCAGCACAGGTCCTCTGGGCTGGCTGAAGACTGAAGTGCAGCCAAATATTCACAGTCTGTGGATTAAATATTCACAGTCTGTGGATTAAATATTCACAGTCTGTGGATTAAATATTCACAGTCTGTGGATTTGAGGACGCTCGGCCTCTTTGACAGATTTTTTAATCCGTACGAGTTGGTCTATTTATAAACTTGGGGGAGGGGCTTTCGTATTCCCAGCCTTGGCTAGCTTGGATCGCCCAGGGAACTTTTCTCGCTAATCCAATAGCCGTGGTGGCGTGGAGGATGCAAACTTTGAACGTGCGACGAGTTGTTATTGGTAACTAGGTAATCCGTACTATTTAACTAGTTAACTAGCAGTCCCAGCTTTCCAGTTGTGGTTGTGTGGGTGCTGCGGGTGCGGAATCTTGTTAGTTGACAGTAACTCGGTAATCAGTACGGACCATGAAATTACAAATCCAAAGCAGTAGCATAGCCAGGCGCAACAAGGCGCCAGTCAAAGCAAGCCCATTCGGGGCATGTTCTACAATTCCTTTTGCTGTCAAGACATGCATTAGAAAAGCAGCCATCAGCACCAGCACAGCGCCATCTCTAGGTACTGTACTCGTTGTACTGTACATCCGTACTGTAATCCGTACTGTAATCCGTAATCCGTACTGTAATCCGTACTGTAATTTGTACTGTACATGACACATTCCGCCAGGGCACAGACTAACACGACTCTCTCCAGCAGGTTGCAGTGTCAACGTTGGCGTGTCTACCGATAAATACTCGGTATGCTTCTTTTTTGAAGCGCTTTAAACCTTGAAACGCTAGACACTACGGATTATTCGCACTCGGTTCATCAGTGGTATGAAATAAAGAGCACTTGCTCGACACCCGAGGCATCTCGGTACTTGCCAAACTCTGAATCAACTTTTTTTTTTTTTTTTTTTTTTTTTTTTTTTTTTTTTTTTTTTTTTTTTTTTTTTTTTTTTTCCCCCTCTGCAGCCTCGACGCTACCTGCAGACTGGCTGCAGTATGTACCGACTTGGCACCTGAGCGGCCCTATTTCAGCTAGGTTAAATATTAATCTGTGATTCAGTTAAAAGTCGGCAACGGTATCCCATGTACATCTTTCAAGCCACGACACCTAAACACCCTTGGTGCCATGGCTAGCTTGATGGATCTGGCCCACCAAATTGCTCGTGTGCTGCATCCAACCTGTCCACTGGGTCCTAGATTGAATCGTCGTTTGGACCAGGTAGGCATTGATTGTCGTCATTGGCCGAGTCAAGAAAACCACAGTCTCGGTGAAAGCAGGTGCTGCGAGCCTGTAGCCTGTAGCCTGTAGGTTACAGTACAGTGCGCCCCGAGTTCCGTCTTTGCCGGGAGCGGCCGTGCTCGACGAACAAACCGAGTCGATACGGGCCAAACTTGTGGTTCTTGCCCCCTTTCCTCCATTTTTTATCTTGCAAAGAGCATTTTAAACTCGGATAGCACATACGTTGGATAGCACATACGTTGGATAGCACACTAGACACGTCAAACATGAGGAATCCCCCTACTAGTGAGGGGCCATGGCTAGTTGATCGATCAGATGAAATACATGACTAGGTACGGAGTACATAGCTCTCGGTAATTGTATCAACATGGACACACCTCAAAAGTCCCCTGCCATCAGCTCATACCAGTGGCATATTATACGAGCAAAAAAAAAGCGGACAAGACCGACAGCAAAGACTGCAAGAGACCCCCCCCCCCCCTTCCCCTAAACACCTGAAGCATGAATGAAAGCCCCCCAAGTCATGCGGTTCTTGTATAACCCGCAGTATTTAATTCAGCCCCAGTTATGGCCCATGCCTCAGCCTCACGCATCCAATTCCCGGGGGAGACACAATAGAGAGCTGTCCGTCGGCGCGTGGCATTCAGCCAGCGAACAAGGCAACAAAAGGAATGGACTAGCTCCCGTCATTCCATCTTGCGCCCATGTTGTTTATTGCCGTACGAAAACCGCCCCCCGGCTGTCTCTGTCTTGTACATGTTCATTGGCATTATTAGTCTCGTGCTTGGCTATTATAAGTCTCATTCACTCCCCCTCCATTCTCGGCCCTCAGACTTACTGGCCTCTACCAGTACTCGCGGAAGCAAAGCGTCTTGTTTCCCAATGAGACATTGCCAATAATTCCTCTCTAGCCAATATGAAGACGATCAAGTTGCACTCTTGGCTTCTCCATGGACTGAGCGTCTCCGTGGTCCACAGTCTCATGCCTCGTTCTCGTCCTGCTGCCAAGGCCATCAAGGAACATTTTGGAGAGAACCCCAATGCCAACCAGCTCTTTGCCGCCCCGCCAACCAATGGACGATTTATCGATCGTGCAGGATGGGGAGTTTACTGTGACAGCGTGGAACCCGGCAATGAATGCTGGAAAGCAATCGACTCGGACAACAACACAGTCTGGCACACGCAATGGTCTGGCACAGCGCCTGGTCCGCCTCACAGCATCACGCTGGATATGCGCACCACGCACAACATTAATGGCATCTCGGTCCTGCCGCGACAGGACAACAGCAAGAATGGCTGGATCGCTCGCCACGAGATCTTGGTCAGCGAGAATGGCAACGACTGGGAAGTTGTCGCCATGGGCAACTGGCCTGCTGATGCGCTGATCAAGTATGCCAACTTTGAGACTCGAAGAGCCCGCTATGTTCGCGTCAAGGCCCTGAGCGAGACTGCAGGCAATGCGTGGACCAGCATTGCCGATCTCCAGGTCTACGATGCCAACGCGGAGCCGACGCCCTACGCCGGCCTCGGCAAATGGGGGCCGACCATCAACTTCCCAACCGTTCCCGTCGCCGGCATGGTTGACCCTCTGACGGGCAAAATCACCATTTGGTCTGCCTATGCCTACAACAACTACCTCGGCTCCAGCTGGGACCGCGTCTTTACCTCCATCTGGGATCCGGCCACCAACGACGTTGAGCCCAAGATTGTCGACGACACCGACCACGACATGTTTTGCCCGGGCATCTCCATTGACGGAAAGGGACAGGTCATTGTCACTGGCGGCAACTCCAAGCTCAAGACTACGCTCTACGACTTTCCCTCGCAGAGATGGAATCCCGGGCCCGACATGCACGTGCCGCGCGGCTACCAGGCTTCCGCAACCTGCTCAGACGGTCGCGTCTTCACCATTGGCGGCTCCTGGAGCGGCCTCGAGGTCCAGCCAAAGGACGGCGAAATCTACGACTTTCGCTCCAACGCCTGGACAAGCCTGCCCGGCGCCAAGGTCGCCAACCTGCTGACGCACGACGCCCAGGGAGTCTACCGCTCCGACAACCACGCCTGGCTCTTTGGGTGGACAAACGGCACCGTCTTCCAGGCCGGCCCCAGCACCGCCATGAACTGGTACGAGACCGGCGGCCACGGCAACGTGAGGTCGGCCGGCAAGCGCACCTCGAGCCGCGGCGACGACCCGGACTCCATGTGCGGCATCGCCGTCATGTACGACGCCGCGGCGGGCAAGATCCTCACCGCCGGCGGCTCGCCCTCGTACCAGGACAGCCAGGCCCACACCGGCGCGCACGTCATCACCCTCGCACGGCCCGGCGACCGGCCCGGCGTCCGGTTCGCGAGCAACGGCATGTGGTCGGCGCGCTCCTTTGCCACGGCCACGGTCCTGCCCAACGGCCAGACCTTCATCACCGGCGGCCAGAGCTACGCCGTCCCGTTCGAGGACACCACCGCCCAGCTGACGCCCGAGCTGTACGACCCGGAGCAGGACAGCTTCCGCCAGCAGGCGCCCAACGCCATCCCCCGAACCTACCACAGCATCTCGCTCCTGATGCCCGACGCCCGCGTCTTCAACGCCGGCGGCGGCCTGTGCGGCGACTGCAACACGAACCACTTTGACGGCCAGGTCTTCACGCCCAGCTATCTGCTCAACCGGGATGGCTCTCCTGCTGTGCGGCCCACCATCACGTCGGCCGATGTCGACTCTGGCCGCGTCAATATCGGCACGGATGGCGCCGTGTCGTCGGCCTCGCTGATTCGCGTGGGCACGTCTACGCATACCATCAATACCGATCAGCGCCGCATCCCGCTCAAGCTCACCCGTCGGTCCAACAGGTCATACACCGCCTCGTTGCCTACGGACCCTGGTATCCTCTTGCCGGGCTACTGGATGCTGTTTGTCATGAACAGCGATGGCGTCCCGAGTATCGCCAAGATAATCGACCTTTCTCTATAAAGGAGCGGCGTTTTATATCAACGTTTGAACGTTTTAACCTTGCATGTATATAATTTTCACGACGATGCGCTTGTTCAAAGCCCGTAATTGCACATATGGAACTTTTTTGCAAAAAAAAAAAAAAAAAAGAAAAAGAAAAGAAAAAAACAAGCGCTTCACGGGCCATGATGCATTGGCATATTTTTTTTGTTAGCCACAGGCACAGCGGTACATAGTCATGCGGGAACCAACTAAAGCAGTAACTACAAGCTAGGATCTAATATTGAAGTGTGCTACTGCCCAAACGAGCTGGGACAAAGTGGCATGCGAAAAAGCTCCCGTGTCAACTATTGCAATTCTCTTGTTCTCCAGTCTGATTCGTTTGAAAACGCGCGCGTAGAGATTGATTTGAGGATACAACTCGCAAGGAACCAAAGTCAAGGACACCAACTAGCGAATAGTCAGTCAGTCAATAGGTGGTCAACCAGTCAGAAAGAATGTTGAATTTCACTCGTCTCGTCGCTTCAGCCGATTTGCCAAGTTACTTTGTACAAATTAAAGCCAAGGAAAATTACATTAGCCGAGGGCAGAGAAAAAGGTAGCAATATTTAAGCATCCGCTTGATAGTTGGGAAATAAGCCAAGGGGGTGGCAGCTTTTGGCGTCTTCAGTGGCGTGCAGTGAGAGGTAAGTAGTTTCTTTCGGATTTAATTATTTATTTGGGTGTAGATTGAAAAGATGGGTTCTGGCCTTGATAGCGGAGAAGCTATAAAGCACGTTTCACCAATCAGAAGGTCCATTTAGTCAGTGTCGTTGTTGGGTGAAATTTCTTCCTGAGCACGTTGAACACTTGTCGTAAGACGTCAACCTCTCCAGTCTCGTCAATCTTGGAGGAGGAGTCGTGGCGACTCAATACATTTCAACGTTCTGCAACAGTTGGTGCTACTGCCTTTATATTGCTCGGGGACCTGCTGATTATCCATGTCGCTTACTTGACCAGTATTTGAGCCGCAGATCTACACCCATAGAGTGCTTTATTCCATGCAAAGCCAAAAACATGGATAATGTCCGATAGATCTATCAAGACACCACTCTTCCAGTTCTTCTCCAGTGGAGAAAGTGTGAAGCAAAATCCTGCATGCCATAGAAATTCTAGCACTTCATCTACAGCACGAGGTTCATTCTCGCCATCCTCAACAAATTCGTAGATGAGCGCAATATAATTCTCATCTGATGGCATAAGCCTTTGGATCTTGCCGACTGTCAATGGCGGCGCCCTTAGACCTTCAGGGACGGTGCTCCCGCTGATCTTCATCCACCCATAACAACGCACCATACGCGGCATCGATGATATTGATCTCGTGTCTTCAGTATCTGCGTCGGGTGTCTCGTCACGCAACTCGTCGCTGAAGGCGTAATAGTTCTGCTCGGCTTCGCACCGATCCCGGGGCATGTCGAGTACTCCAACGTTCGAAGTGGAGACGGCTGCTTCCATCATTTGAAAAATCGCAGCATTTTGGCATTCCCGCTGTGCCGCATAGTACCTTTCAAATTTGGGGGGCTTATTGTCCCAGAACTGTAGAGCAGACTCAGCCCGAGTGCGATTGCAGGGGCCGATTTATCCGAGCAACTTACCATTTTCAGAGCAAACGGCCCTCTCCTTTCATTTCCAAGAGTGACTTTCCAGATGTACCCATCAAGCCCACCGTCCAGTCTACTTTCGAATTGCACGTCTTCTTGATCAAAGGGGCAACGTCGGAGTCGCGGGGTTGCGAAATCCGCGAGTTTGCAGCTGGGAGGGCCGGCCATTAATGTCTCATCAAGGAAAGGTACCGAGAGCAGTCTTAACCTCGGCTTCTCCAGAGCAGCTGCTCTCAATCGGTTGGGCATATTGGAATTGCAAATGTATCACAGGCGAAGACTCATTGTTGTTCCAAGTCGCCTGTATCCCTTTGAGTGCGCTAAGGCTGCAACCAAGTATCTCCCACTTTGTCCTAGTATAGTCGTGTTACCTCGTAGCTTATTATAATAAAATACGTTTTAGTGCATTTTCTATAGAAAATAATTTATTAAGAAGAGAATAGCTAGTAATAAGACTAAATTCCTATTCTATATAGCTAATAAGGTTATAAAATACGCTATTACTAGGTAGCTATAATTAAGCCTGCTAATAGTTATAATAAATATAATATAGCTCTCTATACCTTAGGAAATTGCTAGGACTTTTATTATAATAGGCTTACCTAATAAACTAAAGTACCTTTTATTATTATAGTATATAATTAGCTAAAACCCCTGTTAGATACTTAGTTATAACCTTAGCGCACTTAAAGGGATAACGTGGGGGGAAGACATTAGGGGATTTTAGTACCACGTGACCCGCACTAACTACTAGGCAGTAGTATTAGCTAGTATATGATAGTATAGCTAGAGATAACCTAACTATCGCGAACCTAACTACCTAACTATACTAGGGCTTTACTAGGGTTTTACTAGGGCCTCTATATACTATACTTAATAAAAATTTTTAGCTAATAAGATTTTATATAGCTCTATTATAGTTTACTCTTTATATATAAAACTACTCTTTATAATACTTATAAAAAAATAAAAAAATATTCTATTATAATCTTTTTTTATTTTTATATTTTTTTAATAAACTATTTTTTTAAATATATATTTTAAATTAACTTTATAATAATTTTATATTAATTATAAATTAATTATAAATTAATTTTACTAATTCTCTATAATACCTAACTTATACTATATATAATAAAGTAGATAATAGGCTATAGAAATTATAATAGTATAGGATAAGCTAGGTAAGAAAATAAGATTATAAAAGTAAAAAGTAAAAAAAAGTATATTTTATAAACTCTTAAGACTAAAGCTTAATAAGCTTTATCTTCTTAATATTATTTTCTTTATATATATTTTTTTATAACTAAGGTTATAACTTAACTTTAACTTTTTATTAAGTTAGTATTAAGTCTTCTTTAAGGCTTTATTCTCTATTCTTAATTAAAAAGAGTTTTTTTTATTAATTTACTAAGTTAATAACTTAACTTTAAATATTTATTAAGTTATAATTAAACTAATAATAAATATATATACTAATAAGTTTATTATTTTTAAATATATATATTTATTAAGTTATAATTAACTTAATTATTTTTTTTATAGTTATTAAATTATTAACTTAAATTATTAACTTAAATTATTAACTTATTATTAAGTTCTTATCTTTTTATAATTTATTTATACTTATTAATAATAATATAAGTTAAGTATTTTAATTATTTTCTCTTTAATAGGTATTTTATTAAGTACTAATAACTTCTTTAGAATTAAATTTAATTCTTTAAATCTTTATAAAAACTCTAATATACCTTATATACTAATAAATTTAAGTAACTTTATATAAACTTTATAATAATATACTTACTTTACTTTTATTATTATAAATAATAATATTTTTTATTTAATTAATTAATAATAAAAAGTAAATATATAAGAGTTATATTTCCTTTAATTTAAATTTATATTTTCTTTTTTTTATAACTTTCTTATTTTATTTTTAAAAACCCTTTTACCTTATTTACTTACTTTTACTTTTATTATTATATTTATAGTTAATACCCCTTATAGAGTTTATTTTATAAACTTTACTAATAAACCTAAAGTAATTTTTTTATTTTAAGGTTCTTTTTTAATATAAAGTATAGTATATTACTCTTAAACTTCTTAGGCTAGCTTAACTTCTTTTTAAATAAGCTCTTATAATTATCTTTATATAAAAGATTTTTTTTTATCTCTTATAATAATCTCTTTTAATAATAAACCTACTAATAACTTTATTATACTTTTATTTATAACTTTAAATATAATTCTTA
Source organism: Beauveria asiatica (assembly GCA_038367545.1). Taxonomy (NCBI): domain Eukaryota; kingdom Fungi; phylum Ascomycota; class Sordariomycetes; order Hypocreales; family Cordycipitaceae; genus Beauveria; species Beauveria asiatica. The sequence continues at coordinate 1,173 of JAAHCF010000816.1, read as the reverse complement.
GTCTAATTACCTTATTTATAACTAATATTATTACTTAATTTTTTAGCTTTTTAGCTAAAGCCTTATAATAATCTAATAAAGTTAAATATATATAAGTTCTTAATTTTCTAAAAGATTAAGAGGTATATTAACTTATAGTCTTTTCTTTTCCCTCTTTTATTAACCTATTAAGTAACTTTTTAACTAAGAATCTAAGATAAACTAATAAGCTTTTATTCTTAATATTACTTTAATTATATAGACTATTTTAAATTAGCTTACTAATATTACTTTAATTTTATTATTAATTAGCTTTTTTAATTAGTTTACTTAAGCTTAGTTATTTACTTTACTATTAGCCTCTTAAAGTACTAAAGTAAAATAAAAAGCTATTAATATATAGTTTATTATTAAGACTATAGTTATATAACTTCTAATAAATTTTTAGTTAATACTTATTATTAATAAGTTATAAAAAGAGTTTTATATTTAAAATATTTTAGAAAATATTTATTATATATTTATATTAAATTCTTTTATTTTTATTTTTTTATTTAAAAGTAAAGAATATTTTAAAGAAGTTATTAATACTTTTACTTATTAATATAATAAAGTAAATAAAAATATAATTTAAGTAACTCTTAATTAAGTTAATAACTTTATACTTAACTTCTTTTTTATTAACTCTATATAATATCTTATTATTATTAACTTATCTTTTATAAAGTCCTTTTTTATAAATATATAAAGTAATTTTACTAGCTTATTTTAATATTAATAAGAATATTAATAATAAAAAAGGGGATAACTTTTTTAATAATAACTTAAAGTACTTTAGTATAAAAGAATACCTTTTAATCTTAAATAATAAAATAACTTTTAATAATATAAATAAAGGTTTATTTTTAATTACTTTTATATTTAATTATATAAGGCTTATAAATAATACTAATTACTTTTATATATAATACTTATTTTTATTAATTAAGAGTTATTAAGTACTTATAATATAAGGAGACTTTTTTAAGTTTTTCTTTTTAATATAATATTCTTTTAATTATATTACTATATTTTAGTAATATATATATTATTATTTAAACTAAAAAAGTTATTTATTTATATAATTTCTTTTTTTTATTAATAAGCTTTTTATTTTACTAATCTTTTTATAAGTATATTATAAAATATAAGCTA
>JAAHCF010000815.1:0-15152 GCA_038367545.1 Beauveria asiatica | reverse complement strand
GGGGGGGCGCACAGCGGCCGTTTGGGATGGTACGGGCGAACAGGTTAGCGATGCTTGTTGCTGCCAGTTGTTGGAATGTAACGTGTAAACAAGATGTTTTCGAGACTTGTTAAGGTGGGGGCGTTGTCAAGAGGTGATGCGCAGCCCGGCAAGTAGTTTGGAAGGAGACACGGAGTGGAAGCCGAGTAATGATATTAGAGACCGTTGAGACGTAGCTGCCATGTCAGAGCTTTATATTAATTAACAATGACTTGTAGACTTTGGTAGTTGGTGGTAATGGTGCGTTAATATGGCCGTCGATGACCAAAAAAAAAAAACCGGCGCTAAAACCCGCACAAATATCTCAAGTACTTCGGGCACCAAGCCCTTCTGCACGCAGGCGGCGACATGTCGGGACAATGCATTAGTAAATGTATACAATAAAATCAAATGTATACATTGTGGCGTTTAAGCATATTCTACCATTCATTTCTGGCGTGAGCGGCAGTTTTGTCGCACTGCTTGTCAAAGGCGGTACATGTACGGATCTGGTATAGATCTGGGTGGCAGAGGCGCTGGCTGGGTCCGATCTAGTCCTTTTGGCAAAGTGCGAGATTTCTGCGGCGCGTTCCCGAGTCGGGCAGCAACATGGTGTGTGTGTGTGTGACACGTATTATGACTAGCAGTATCCGTATAACTTATTTATAAGCAAAGCCATCCAACCATCTTGTGTCAAAAAGAGCCAAGCACCCTAACTGAAAAAAAAAAAGCCCCCAATCATGCACCAGACGAACAGGTTCAGTGGAGCCGGTGGCTGATCCCTGTGCGAGATTTGTGCGTAGGATTCACACTTGCATAACTATTGTATTGCAAACATGCAAATGATGCAGCCATAGAAAGAAAAGAAAAAAAGAAGCCAAAACCACGCGATTCTTGCATATTCTAGTTGCATCTTCCAGACCAGTTCTACCCCAGATCACGTGGCCTGTCACCGTCCGCACCTTCTTAGTACCAACGCTACACAACCTGGGCCGCCAAGCTGGTTAGTTACTGGTATTTAGCAATCTGTACCATTTGGGGGGCTGGTTGAACGACCATGCCAGAGCAGACGTTTGTCAAAAAGTAAAGTGGTTCAGCAAACTTACCCGACTCAACAATACTATCATCAGAAATACACCATCAATAAAGAAAACAAGTACTTCTATTATCATCGCTGCATGTGCACATATCTATGCCCTGTAGCTAGCCGTCTTGTGGCCCGGCCTATTCCTCCAATCAGATGAATATCACGTATATACAAGGTCTAGACAAAAGTTGGGGTGAGTTTCTGCGGATATAGAGAAAAAATTAGTCCGCCACCAAAAATCAAGACATGCAAATCTTTCCGCTTTTTAGATCCACTCCATCATTGGCAACGTTGCCGCGCCGAGTAGCGCAGTAATATAAAAGACCAATGATGGCCTTGCTCTTATAGCCGCATTCTTTGGCGTATCCGTCGCCGTGTACGCACCGGTTAGGGTTGCGCTCGATGTCCTCGTGGTGACAACCTTGGTCGGCGTTGACGTCTTGGTCATGAGTGGCCAATCTGCAGATGAAGTATAGAGGACACCATTGATGACGACCCCGTCACCGCTGGCAGCCAACTGTTGCGCGTCCTTGTCGCATGTTTCTTGGAATGCGCGTATAAAGCAGACAGTATCCTTCATTTTGGGCAGCTTGCCTGTGGTGGTAGAGTTGGCTGAGCCAGACGTGCTATACGTGCTCAAGTCGATGGACTGCCCCGTTGAGACTGAAGTGCCAGTCGTGAGGCGAGAAAAGATTTGAAACGCCGTCTCGGGTTGATATGACGCTACAGAGTGTCCCGATTGAAAGACACGACTAAATGACAGATTGCCGAACTGGCGCACCTCGCCGCCAATATACGAACTGCTAACAATAATGGGCGAGTAGCCTGCCGCCGGGAATTGGGTGAGGTATTGACCGCCAGCTTCTTTGGCGACTTGCAGCGAGATGGCCTCGCCACCAAACCAGTGGCAGATGTAGTCTCTGTCGCCATAAATGAAGCCAATACGGACGCCTTGGTTGAGAAGCTTAGCTAGTCGCGGTATAATTTGGCCTCTAGAGAGGTCGCCCGTTGCGTCAAAAGCAAACCAGACTGCGTTGCTATTCATACTATAGTTGACCGGCGAGCCAATGGCGGACAGCACAGAGCCTTGGTTCAGGTAATCGACAAAGGTATATGGCGGAAAGGGATCTGTGATTGGTGCAGAGAGATCATAAGCACTTCTTCCAGCAGAGTAATATGGCCTGTCGACGTCGCTGCATACAGCGTTAGCTCTTTGACAAGCCTGGTTAACACCATTCGCAGTGCCGGTGCCGTTGGTGTCAAAAGTTTCGACAAGGTTGGCACATCGTCTTAGCCTCTCGGCGCATCCGCCAGCGGCGGTGAACTTGTCCGTGTAGAACTTGGCCTCCTCATCGCTGTAGGCCTTGAAGCCATATGTGTTGGTGGTAGCGAATTTGGGAGACAGAGCTTGCTGGATCTCCTGATCAACGCAGCCGTTGACGATTCCGAGAGAGGTGAGCTGTACCTGACGCGTTGAATTTGTTCTTGCAGGCGTGGCCTGGCGAATCTGGTTCTGCTGTTCCCAGATATCGGCAAATATGGGGCCGTAGCGACCGCCATAGCTTTCCGCAAACAAGTTGATCGACACGGGTTGGGGTGCTGGTGGCAGGTATTGGGGAAAAGTGCCGAGGAATCCCTGCAGCATGTGCCAAACCGCAAAAGCAGCCTTCTCAGTCGTGTTGGCCGTGGATTGTGAGTTCATCGAGGCAAATGTGCCGTTGGCAATGGCCCAGGGACTCTTGGCACTTGAATTAGAGTTTGGCGGGATATTGACAGAGTTATTAGGAAATAGCATTGTTCCATCAGAGGGAACGTCGTATGAGAAGCCAACTTGGTTGGGCTGGTCGATGAAGATCATGTTGGAGCCGCGGTCCCAGCCCCAGTCCCTGGCAACAGTATCGTATGTGTTGATACCTTTTTCGACGATAGCACATGGTCCGTTGCCTGTGAAGAAGCCGTACATGGAACTGGATCCTGGACCTCCATTGAGCCATATGGTGAGCTTGTCCGTCTTTTCACGGGCCTCGACAAACCAAAAGAAGAGGTTGGTGGGGTAGTCGCCGGGGACGCTGACCCAGCCCGTGTACTGTTTTTGAGAGGAAAAGGCCGTCTTGCAAGCGCCATTGGGCTCCTTGTAGGCGACGGTGACGTTGCTGCTGCCGGGTGACTTGACAATGGTGAAGTTGCGGCTGTGATACTCTTGGTCAACAAACTGGGCGCTAGCGGCGGCGGCAAGCAGCAACAGCCTCGAGAGCAGGGCTATCATGGCAGCAAAGCGAGCGTGGGTAAGCAAAAAGTCGCTCGGGTTCAACAAGTAGCTTGACAATGCTGCCCAGGAGAAGACCCGTGTTGCCGATATGGGCGGCAGGCAAGCTGCCACGTGTGATGGCGTCGAAGCTACCTGGCCAAAAGCCCAGCGCGGCCACAGGTGAAATGATTGATCAAGCGAGCGTCATCGCTGGCGAGCAGAAGCGACATAAGAGCACAAGAATAACCTTGGTTCGACAAGGGACGGGGTGAGGGCAAAATGCGGATGGATTGGACTGAGAAAAGCGAATGTATCGGTGCTACAGATAATAAGGGGAGGAAAAATGGAAGAGGCAGGGTTGCTGAGAGCTGACGAAGCCTCTGGGATGCAGGTGGGTGGTGGTGGCAGAGCTTGTGTGTCGTGTGTGGCTTGCTGTGCCTGCCTGCCACTGCTGTGATCAATTGGGTGACAAAAACAGACGCCCGATACAACTAATTCTAACAATCATCATGTCTTTTATTCTCGTGATTCGTCTTATTCATTCATTATAGTTCTTCTCATGTTTTGCTGCTCTCATCCAAAGAGTTTGGCCTTTTTTTTTTTTTGCCCCCTTGCTGGTGACTCGTGCAAACGGCGCTGGCGGCCCGGCACATGCTGGCACCGCGGGGGAGTGTGAGAACTATTTTTTAGCGGCTCCGGATGGTCCCATTGATGCGCAGGATCCGTTCATCAAGATATTGTGGTATTGTCCAGGCACGCAATTCGATAGATGCAGGTAAAAACATACAGCTGGTGCTTTATTGCCTGCTCGCCCTCATTTGCGCATGACATTCCTCCTTATCCTCTAGACTGTCAACATCCAAGAACAAAGAAGTATTTTCTCCAGATTCTCGGTCACACCCTCGTACGAAGCGCGACCCGTCTCAGCTGCCACTTGTCTGGAGCCTACCCGAGCACGGCAGTGATCACCTCACCAACTCACTGATCCTCTTGTCTGAGTTTCATGCACGAGCCTGCCTGCGCAGTGCCCCCTGCACCATGCGCACACAATTCGCTCAGCGTCGCCATGTTGCCTCCTTTATTAACTCCTCCATGGACAACTCTATTAACGCCACAAATGGCATGTAGCCAAAGCTTTGGGCTTTTGCGAGAAGAATTGACGATGTGAAACTTTCCCCTAGACCTTAAAAGAGGGGAAAGGGGGATCGGCATCGATACTTTTCTAGCCGAGCGTCCAACGCCAATTGCAGCGAATAGTTGAGTGGAATGCCAAGTAGGTTTTTAGTAGCGCGCCATGTTTTGTCCGCATTGTTGATACATATTGTACACATGTCTGGTTGATATGTACACGACAGACACCTACTTCTCAGGTTGTGTCTCTTCCTGCATCCTCCTCCTCGGCAGCCGTGTTCGGCAGCCGCAATCCCCATTACTCGTCTCGCCTCACGGCAAAAAAGTAATTGCCCACCTTTTCGCTGCCTCGCACCTCTTTCCACCCCAAACCCGGCACGTAGACCACGCCCAGGACCTTGGGGCTGTTCCAGCCTTTGCCCGCAAAGAAGCCCCGCAGCTCGTCGTCGTTGATGTACTTGTTCCAGTCGTGCGTACCCGGGGGAACGATGCGCAGAAGATCCTCGGCGACGAGATTTGTCGTAAACCAGCTCATCCACGTCCGTGCAATGGTGCTCATGACCAGCCAGCCCCCCGGCCGCACAAACGGCCGCACGCGGTCGAGGAACGCGCCGGGATCATCAATGTGCTCAATCACCTCGAACAGCGACACGATATCATACGGCTGCTCGGGGACGGCGAGATTCTCAATTGATGTCAGCTGATAGTCGAGCTTGCCGCGCAGGGCAGGATCGCGCTTGGCGTGGGCCTGGGCAACTGCCAGGACTGACGGCGTCGGGTCAATGGCCGTGACGTGCGCCGTTGTGGGCAGGCGGGCGGCGCTCTCGGCAAAGATGCCGCCGCCGCAGCCAATATCGAGGTATCGGAGCTTGGTGGGCGGCAGCTCGTAGGTGCTGGCGAGGCAGGCGCGGATGAAGTCGTGACGGAGCGGGTTCATCAGGTGCAGCAGCCGCGAGGAGCCGTGCGGCGACCACCAGTCCGCGGCGAGGGCGGTAAAGTGCTCCACCTCGCTTGGGTTGACCGAGGAAAAGTCGCTGTGCCATCGTCGTTGCTGCGTAGGGGCGAGGGCGAGGCGTTGTGAGGATGCGGTTGATGGCATTTGTGTCGAGGCGTTTTGGGGCCGTGATCGGGTGGTCGCGCGCAAGCATCGTCCGAGGCACGCGGCCGGCTGACGTAGTGATGTGCGCGTCATGGCGCTGTGAGCTGCACACAATCAGGTGCGCAAGAGGAATCGGTGACGGAGAGAAGCGCGTAGGTCGTGGATGTGCAAGGCTGATGGTTGTGGTAGAAGCAGCTTTTTTTGATTGGACTGTCTCCACAATAGCGGGAGAGCTCCGAATGGCTCAGTAGGTGGCCGGGCCGGGTGTCACGAAGGGTAGTTAGACGGTGAGACGTTAAATAATACACTGTTCAGGTGACATTTGATCTTGTGTGGATGGAAGATTGATGCCAACGTCTGCAGAGCCTCTTCCGCTGATATCAATGCCGACCAGTGCCAATTACCGGCGACTCCGTTCAACTGGCGAGTTCATTATGAACTGGGGCAGCTGCTACTGAATTGGCTGTTTCCTCGTATGAAAAAATACGATTCAGCAAGAAAGCGCAGGTAAAGGCCAGCAAATCAGATCGAATTGATAGCATCGAGGAGCGAGGTCGGACGGCCGAGCAGGAGAGGCATGATGAGACGATTGACACTGGTCCAAGGCGCGGGCCGCGGCAACTTTGTTGGACAGGGTCCGCCTCGGCTTGGGACAGTTGGGAGCCGGCCAATGGTGGTGCAATGCCTCTCCTAGGTATTATTTAGCAGGTACCTACAGTGGGGTATAAAAGGTTAGTTATTAAAGCCGTTTTTATACTAAAATATACACTTTTTAAATATTTATATTATATTATATAATTACTTTAAAATTCTAAGTAAATTCTAGTAAATAAAGAATTACTTATTATATATTTTACTCTAAGAGTATATATAGCTAATAATTCTCTTTAAAGTAGGGTAATCTCTTAAAGTTAAAGTTATAATTTTTAAAAAATTCTTATTTACTATAATACCTTATAAGTCTATTATAAAAAAAAAGTTAACTTTTTCTTTACTTTTAGATTTTCTAACTATAAGGGATATTTAAATATATACTAGATTTTATAATATAGTAAGTATTAGTTAATTTTCTATTTATTAGAATTTACTTAGAATTTTAGAGTAATAATAGAATATAATATAAGTATTTAAAAAGTATATATTTTAGAATAAAAACGGCTTTAATAACTAACCTTTTATACCCTACTGTAGGTACCTGCTAATTCTGAGCCAGCAATATGAAAGTTTGGTGGTGTTTTGTGCTGAATTACCTTGGTCCCACTGTATTAGTTACTAATTACCACGGGGGTAGCGACACTGTCTGCTGACATTGTATTACCAAGCCCTGGGCATTTGCAATGCTGCGTCAACAATGGTGCAAATGCACAACTATTCATGTTATTCCATTATGAATGCTGAAAAATTGGAAAGAACTGTAGTAGTGTTCCAAAACGTAAATTTCCTGTCGCTTGTTTATTGCTCAAACTCGTGCACTTGTAGTATGTGCGTACCTTGGGGTACAACGCAAGTACACAGTGACTTGTGCCTCTCTGTCTGCCTTGACCAACACAGCCGGCCCGTCAGGAAGAAACATGCCGTGCATGCGTCATGATAATGCAGTTTTCAGTAACCGTCTCCTGCCATTTATCAATCAAGCCAACACGACCATCGAACAATTCGATGCACCCTCAATCTGTTGGCCTGGGCATGTGCCAGACTTCCATTGGCTTCTAGCGCATGCCGCTGCAGGGCAGGCCAGAAAAGACTGACAAAAACAGCTTCGGTACCAGGCCGTCCGCCGTCGCCGGAGGGGCCGAGTCATTGGCAAAGCCGAGCGCCACGTCTTGCCTCAAGGGTCCTTCACTTGCTCCGATCCGGCCAACCTATAAGCCTTTGGCGACCCCGTTTGCTTTTACACTTGTCCTTGATTTCTCAACCCTTCCTCGACTCTCGATACCCTTGACTTTTCCGTCTCTGCCATCCCGTTGCCCACCACACACACCCGCGCGAGCACCGCTGCTTACTTACACCTTTCCGACCTCTCCAAATATTCTTACTTTGCGAAAGTGGGGGAAGACGAGAGAATAATAAGAGAAAAAAAGCACGGCCAAATCGCATAATCCACGCAAACCACGACCCAAAAACGTCCGACTTGCAAAAACGGGGTCTGACCACTAGTTATTTACCCTGCGCTTCTTTGCTACCCCAATCGACCGACCGCATCTTCTCCACGGGCCGACCAACATCTCACAGAGTTCCTCTCCTCCACCATCTGCCAAAAACGTCGTCCAGGCCAAAACCGCTCGCCCATCATGCCGTCCCCGAATATCCCCTCCGACCAATTCGACAGCATTCCCTCGTGCATTGAGGCTTTCCGTGCGTTCGCGTTACACCCCGCCGACATGTGATACCCCTCATCCCACACCCCTCCGTACTAACTTTTGCCCGCGGCGCAGGCAATGGCGAGTTCCTCCTCGTCCTCGACGACCCCGGCCGCGAAAACGAGGGCGACCTGATTATTGCCGCCCAGGACGTCACTACCGAACAGATGGGTTGGATGATCCGTCACTCCTCTGGCTACATTTGCGTGCCCATGCCCTCCGACCGCGCCACCGCCCTCAGCCTCCCGCCCATGGTCGTCAACACCCAGGACCCCCGCGGCACCGCCTACACCGTCTCCGTCGACGCCGAGCACCCCCTCACCACCACCGGCATCAGCGCACACGATCGCGCCCTCTCCTGCCGCACCCTCGCCGACCCAAAGTCCACACCCGCCAACTTGCGCCGTCCGGGCCACGTCCTCCCCTTGCGCTCCGTCTCCGGCGGCGTCCGCGCCCGCAACGGTCACACCGAGGCCGCTACGGAATTCTGCCGTCTTGCCGGCAAGGAGCCCGTCGCTGCCATTTGCGAAATCGTTGATGATACCGAAGAAGTCCCCGGCCAAGCCATCCTGCCCGGCGCCAAGATGATGACGGGTGAAGGCTGTATTCGCTTCGCCCGCAAGTGGAACATCAAGGTCTGTACCATTGCTGACCTTATAACTCACGTCGAAAAGACCGAGGGCAAGCTGCCCAGCAACGGTTCAACCTGAGCTCAATGCTCAGTGGATTGGATGACGCAAAGGCTACGGTAGATATGCGGTTACACATTACAGATAGAGGAAGCGACTTTCACAAATCTTACATACATTCACAGAAGACCAAAAAAAAAAGGGGGAAACAAGAAACGAGAAGTCTACTCTTCATATATTGTTTTATAAGCATTGCCATGTACGGAAATGAATGGGATTGGTTCTTGCTATAGGGACCAGCACACGCACCTCGATGATTTATTGATTTGACAAATGCCTTGGTTATTGTATCTTTACAAGCCTAACCTATTCATAAAACACACCATGTCTACTATAAAAATACGCCGTCGCTAATGCTGTGCTTGAGTGCAAGTTTCTCCAATAACCCTAATGCTTTCGACCCCATCCACCCAATATTTGTATATGCAGCTCGATGACTGTTTTTCGTCTTCCCAGGCTAGCATGTCAGTCTGTTCAAACGCGCCATTGTAGTCCTCCCCCAAGCGCATCACCTATGCCATGAAATCGTCTTCGATGCTGGCACCGCTCAGCGCCTCGGTCGTCTCCTCCACCTGCGCTTGCTGCCCGTCGCCAACGAGCGCACCCGTCTCCTCCACCACGCGCGGCCGGCGGGACCGGACCCTAACCCTGACGTCAACGTCGACGCCGACGCCGTCAATGCGCAGCGTCTGCGTAGCCGTTGCGGACCCGGCGGCCGGCTGTTGAAGATTCGGCGCGGGCTCGGCGCGGTTGAGCTGCCGGATAAAGTCGCTTGCCGCGTCGCATCCATCGAGCAGCCACTTAAGGCAGATGGTAACGCGCTCCTTGGCGTATGGGTTGTGATCGTCGTAGGCGGTGCTGCTGAGCAACGGGGCAATACCATTGTGCCGCACCATTTGCATCTGCACCTCGGGGTTGCCTGGACTGTGCCGGTCCGGCGGCGGCTGCAGTAGCGTCGCAATGATGACGAATATTTGGCTTTTGATGCCGGACCAGGCAAACTTGTGCGCGGGCTCCTGGAGGGGCGGTGACGGGGCGCCAGCGGCGAGCGTATCAGCACCCATGGCATACGGCCGTTCTACCATAGGGTCAGCGGCAGCGGCGGAGGCGTTTCGCTGGGGCACATGGACGAGTGGCTTCTTGGCCACGGCGGCTTCGACGCCGCTCAAGATGGTGACTAGGTCGTATACGGCCTCCCACTCAACCAGCTTGGGCCGCATGTCGGGCATCTCGGCCACGGTCTTCAAAAAGTCTAGGTACTGGGCCATACCATCCCTGGCACGCTCCATGTCCCACGTGTCCACAGGAAATTCGGAGGCGTCAGATTTGCCTGCGCGGATCTGCGCCTGAAGGTGCATGAGCGCTGCGCACTCGGGCACGATGCGGCTGCGGAACGAGCTGTAGAAGAAATGCACCAGCTTCAAGTCGCGCTCGTCTTTTTCTTTGCCCTCTCCGGCAGGTCCGTCTTTGGGCATGGAGCCGCCGACGCTGCGCCCGGCCAGCATGTCACCGACGAGACGCAAAAGTACCGTCTGCGCGGGCGAGACGATATCTTTAGAAATGCGGAGCGAGTTCCAGGCGTAAGGTATGAGTGCACTGCAATGGATAGCCTCAACAATCTGCATGGTGACTTGGTAGATCAAGCTATCTTCTTCCTTATCCCAGACAGCGATGAAGACCAAAAGCTCGCGCAACAGACTCTTGCCACAATCTAGTGCCAAAAACATTCTGCATCGAGTCCTTTGCAGGTTTTCGCCAGCAGGCGTAGTGCCTGATCCAGAGTTGTCAAATATGCATGATTTAATAATCATGTGGAGCGCCTCAATCTGCTTTGGATCCAGAATGTTGGGTACCTCGGTGAGCAAGCCGGTCAACGGACCATCTCCATACGATTCGTCGTCGTCTGCCTCGTCGTCGTCCAACATGTCGTCTACGTAATCGTGAGCGTAATCATGATCGTGATCATGACAGTGCCGATGGTGCTCGCACTCATGCTCATATTCATGGTCATGGTCATGCGCATGGTCGTGGTGGTGATCATGCCCGTGATAGCAGTCATGGTCATGCTCGTGATCGTGATCGTGTTCATGCTCATGTGTATGCTCATGATCGTGCTCGTGATCGTGCTCATGCTCGTCCGACTCATAGTCGTCATGGTGACATTGATGGCAGTGGGGGCAATGGTCGTGCTCTGACATGTCATCTTCGACACCATCCGGTGGCAGTGAGTTGTCATCGCGGTAAGAATGGGAGTATCTGTGGATCAAGTTTGTTTTGCAGTGCTCCATCCTTGCCTGCGCTGATTCGACAGAAGGCATGCCAACAACCCATCCGTCGTAGTTGGGATCTCGGGATTTCAACCACCAAGTATCGATCTCTCTAGAAACTCTTCCATAATGGCGATCCTGCTCGAACTTATCGGGTTCATCCAACTTCCACGTGTACTGTATCGGTTTGTCGCTAGCCTCATCGGGAGGAGCATGCGAGGAACCCTCTGGAAGCCAGTTCCAGGCAAGAGGTCGGATGGGGGCTAGATTGCCGGGGATTTTGTCAGCGAAATTTTTGGCATAAACGCGCAGTAACTGGCGCGCCTTGTCACACATTCTAGAGTTGCGTTCCAGCCAATGCTGCACCTCTTGCTTTGCTACTTCGGGGCGAAAGCCGGAGCAGTCGGTAACTGAGTCGTCGTGCCCAGTCAGAACCCCCCCGTCATCGTCGAATAGCACGTCGAACCAAAATGACATTTTGTTGCGATCATGCTTGGCGATCCAATTGTGAGCTTGCTGCAGTGATGTAACAAGCAATTTCTTATCTACAGAAGGCCCAGGAGTTAGTCATCTAGTTCGAGAAGGGAGAGCGCATGATGTACTGACATAGCTCGGTAATTTCGGCCAGCTTTATTCTATCAGCCTCGTCCAGTATCTCGCTATCATAGCCTTTGCTGGTGACATTGACACAAAGAATGATTGTCTGATAGACCATTTGGTCAAAGTGCACAGCAGCACATATGTCTTGTGGGACTTGGGGCTCAGCGTTAACGAGCAGATTCCTCGAGATGTGCATGAGTTTGGTGAGGATAGAGAGATCATTTTTGATGTTGTCGTAGTTCATGACAATCAAGGCTGTACTCTCATGCGTACTGACCCCCTTTGCAGGGTCATTGAGACTAGATAAGGGACCGACGGAGCGTGCTGTCAGAGTTGGGACAGAGGCGGCGAGGATCCTCGTGAGCCAGACCCAGATCTCCACATTGTTGGACAGCGTCTCTCTGAGTAAAACGTCAGCAGCGGTCATTTACTGTAGGTGATGACTAATTCACAAATCACTTACCTTACTTTCCTGAGTATGTGCGTCTTTTCCAACGTCTTTGAAATCATGCTATTGACCCTGGCCGCCGTCTTGGGGCCCATGGGTGGCGACTGTGTAAAGTGGCCCTCGAGACATATCAGCGCCGCCGAGAAGCAGCGTTCCTCGATAGTCTCGGTATTGCCCTCGGCGCCAGTGTCGGACAGCAGCTCGATACTTTCGTTTTCGCTCGACATCTTGTCGCCAAGACAGCATTCGGGAGCGCACAGCAGTCGGCAAACGAGTGAGGAGGGGTCCCAGGTGTGGTTGGTGTGTTTGTTGAAGTTTTTGAAGGACCCCGCAAAAAGAGCAGGTACCGTTGGCCGGTGGTTTGTAAGCCACTCTGGCCGGGTAGGACAGCAGCGATGGACATTGTCACAAATTGCTGCCAAGTAATGGCATTCGAGAACAGCAGGTTCGACGGTTCCTGAAAGCGCCGCAATTCATTATGCGATTCAAACTGCACATTACCGACGCTTGCACATGTTGAAGCCACACACGCTTTGCGGAGTACCTGGACGGAGCATGTGCTAGCCGGATCTATTCAGGGGATAGCCACAATCCGTTGTTTGGTTACCCTATAAGGGTCCAGTAGCGGATGATGTACGAATAAATTATGAAAATGGCCAGACGCCAACCTCCAATCATCTCGTCACGAGTGCACCATTACAGTCCCTGGGATGACGTGCTGCCCGGTACCGCCTTATCTTGCGCCGCAGCTTGCCCCTCCGCAGCCTTGGTGGGGTCAATATTTTTCGAGTTTGCTGCTCGACGAAAGTCGCGCTTCAAAGCTTACATTCACACCTCCACTCACAGTAACAGACTTTGCGAAACGAAAGCGCGGTCTGAACGTTGACGGCTTGCTTCCCAAGACATACGAGCCACCGCCCTCATCATGTCAAGCCTACCCACCACCTTTGACAGTGAGTCCATCGACGACCTTGATTCGACCATGGCTGGCCTCTTCTGTCGTGTTGCCCGCTAAGCACGCATATCTTTCTCGTTAGAGCCCGTTCACATTGCCGTCATTGGCGGCACTGGCCTCAGCCAGCTCGAGGGCTATACGCCAATCGCAGCCGTCAACCCCGACACGCCATGGGGCAAGCCCGCGTCGCCCATCCACATCCTCTCGCACGGCGACATCAACGTGGCTTTCCTCGCCCGCCACGGCGTGCATCACCAGTTTGCGCCGCACGAAGTGCCCAACCGCGCAAACATTGCCGCTCTTCGCAGTATCGGCGTTCGCAGCGTCGTGGCCTTTTCCGCTGTCGGCTCTCTGCAAGAGGAGATTAAGCCCATGGATTTTGTGCTCCCCGACCAGGTCATTGACCGCACAAAGGGCATCCGGCCTTTTACCTTTTACGAAGGCGGTGTCGTTGGCCATGTAGGCTTTGCTGATCCTTTTGACAAGAAGCTCGCCGATGTGGTCAAGACTTGCGCCGCGTCCATGAAGGGCGACGGCGTGGTCCTACACGACAAGGGCACTCTGATCTGCATGGGTATGTGAATGATGGGCAGTCATTTGACTCTTTTTTGCTTTGAGCAGCGTGTTTGTTTTCATCAATCATTGTCTGACTAACGTGGATTACAGAGGGCCCTCAATTTTCTACTCGTGCCGAGTCGCACATGTACCGTTCTTGGGGCGGCTCCGTTATCAACATGTCGACGCTGCCCGAGGCCAAGCTTGCGCGCGAGGCTGAGCTCTCTTACCAGGTTATTTGCATGGCTACCGACTACGACTGCTGGCGCTCGACCGAGGATGTAAATGTGGAAATGGTCATCAAGTATATGCAGGCGAATAGCACGAATGCCAGGCATCTTGTCGCGGCGGTCCTGGACGAGCTGTCAAAGGCCGAGCACAAGGAGGTCGCCACTGCCGCTCACTGGGCAGGATCTGTAGAGGGCGCCATCAAGTTTATGACGAAGCCCGACGGTCGCAGCGAGCAAGGGAAGAAGAATGTCGAGTACTTGTTTCCCGGCTTCTGGGCCTGAAGCGGGAATGGATGAAGCTGGCGCAATGATGCACAAATTCCAATTGCACCAGGCAAAAGTCTCAGTTGATAGATGTTTCTCTGAATATTGGACATTATATATGCATGATGAAATGTCGTCGACGGGCGACGACGCTTCGCCGGGGAAGAGGAATCCTTGTAGCCGGGCCGATGACGGACCATGGTGCAGATGATATCACATCATGCACATTTTGGCCGGACATTTTTTTGAACACGTCAACAGCATGGGCCGATGTATGATGTCCCTTTGCAGACGGGCGCTGTCATGGTTACACAAGAGACAAAGTCACACAGCAGCAGCAGCAAGCCTCCAAGGCCGTTCCCGAAGGAGGGGGCGTGAATACAAGGCGGCAAGGCGGGTGATGCCGACAAGTTGGCTGCAGATGATGACTCGATGCAGGCTTGTCGAGTACGCATACCGTCGTACACTTGTAATACAAGGCCAAGCACGTGAGGAAAACTCGGCAAGATCGGCGAGACCCTGAAAAAGGAGGTTACTGATCACATACAACGAGTCCCTGCATCACGGCAAGACGGCAACTGATTGGCCAAGGAAATAGGGAATAAATGCCTGCATGCATAACCAAAAGGGGAGAAGGGAAAAAAAAAGAAAAGGCACGTCTTATTATGGCGGCCCGGGTCTCTGGACACGCTACCCAAAGTGGTTGCCTGCAGGCTGCAGCCATATTTGACCAACCAATCCCTCTGGAAGTCGTCATCCGGCTGCAGGTGTACAGGTGTTGCAGCATGTGCAGGATGCCGACGGAACCTGTTTGCAGCTTGCAAAAAAGAGTTATTTTGTTTGGCTGTGCATGAGACGTATAAGAATAGTCACGAATAAGAGGCTGGGCTTTCTCAGGGTGCAGTACCATGATTAGATCGGGATGTGTGCCGTAATGTGACGTTTGGCGTTCCCGGTCTGTCGCAGTCAACCGACGACCCTCATGAGCAAATTGATTTGAGCGCCCGACGACGAACATGGACACGACTCGGGTTTCCTTTCTGTGGCTTGTCTTTTTGGGGCGATTTTTTTTTTAAAAATAAAAAAATGTCACATAATTCAACGATCTGCAAGAGACGTTACGCGACCTCTTTTTCCGTGGGTCATTGATCAACAAGTCTCAAATGCTCACAAAGAGACTAAAAAAAAAGGGAAAGAAAAG
>JAAHCF010000814.1:0-15176 GCA_038367545.1 Beauveria asiatica | reverse complement strand
AATTAAAATAATATTATATTAATAATTTATTATAAATACTTTATAATATTATTATTTAATTACTTTTTCTTTTAATAAATAAGGTTTTTATTTTAAATATATAAAATAATAATATATAAATTTATATAAATATTATTATTTTTATAAAATTATATTATAATTTATATAATATTATATATACTTAGTTTTACTTATACTAGTATAATACTTATATTTTAATATATATATATATACTAAAATAAATATATTTATATAATAGTATAGGATAAACTAGGTAAGGAAATAGGATTATAAGAATAGAAGATAAGAAGAAGTATATTCTATAGGCTCTTAAGACTAAAGCTTAATAAGCTTTATCTTCTTAGTACTATCTTCTCTATATATATCCTTCTATAACTAAGATTATAATTTAACTTTAACTTTCTATTAAACTAGTATTAAGTTTACCCTAAGGCTTTATTCTTAGTAAAGTAAAGCCTTCTTTATTAGTTACTTAATTAATAACTTATCTTTAAATATTTATTAAGTTATAATTAATTTAATAATAAATATATATATTAGTAAGCTTATTCTTTTTAAGTATATAAATTTATTAAGTTATAATTAACTTAACTATTTTTATTATAATTATAAAATTAGTAACTTACTATTAAGCCTCTACCTTTTTATATTTTATTTATACTTATTAATATTAATATAAGTTAAGTATTATAATTATCTCTCTCTTAATAGGTACTTTATTAAGTACTTATAACTTCTTTAGAATTAAATTAAATTCTTTAGATTTTTATAAAAACTCTAATATACTTCTTATACTTATAAATTAAGTAATTTTATATAAACTTTATAATAATATATTTATTTTACTTTTATTATTATAAATAATAATATTTTTTACTTAATTAACTAATAATAAAGAATAGTATATAAGAGTTATATTTTTTTTAACTTAAAACTTAGGTTTTTTTTCTTTTATAACTTCTTTACTTTATTTTAAAAACCCTTTTTATTTAGTTTATTTACTTTTACTTTACTATTATATTTATAATTAATATACCTTATAATATTTATTTTATAAACCTTACTAATAATCTTAAAATAATCTTTTCTTTTTAAGGTTTACCTTTAATATAAGCTATATTATATTACTCTTAAGGTATTTATAGTTACTTAACTTCTTCTTAAGTAGGCTCCTATAGTAATTCTTATATAAGGGATTTTTCTTCTTCTTTTACTATTCTTATTACTCTTATAACTCTTATAACTTTTATAACTATTTTCTTTAATAATAAATTAATAAATAACTTTATTACTCTTTTATTTATAACCTTAAGTATAATTCTTAGCCTAGTCTTTTTAATTATAAATAGTATTATAGCTTAGTCCTTTAATTCCTTAATTAAGGCTTTATTATAGTCTAAGGAAGTTAAATATATATAAGCTCTTAACTTTTTAAAGGGTTAGGAGATATATTAACTTATAGTCTTTTCCTTTTTCTTTTTTATTAACCTAGTTAAATAATTTCTTAATTAAAAGTCTAAAACTAACTACTAGGCCTTTATTCCTTATATTACCTTAGCTATATAAATAATCTTAAGTTAGCTTATTATTAATACTTTAAATCCCCTTTTAATTAGCCCCTTTAATTAGCCTACTTAAGCTTAGTAGTTTACCTTATTACTAGTCTCTTAAAGTACTAAAAAAGAATAAAAAGCTATTAATATATAACTTACTACTAAAATTATAATTATATAACCTTTACTAGACCCTTAGCTAATACCTATTATTAATAAGTTATAAAAAAAGTCTTATATTTAAAGTACTTTTAAGAATATTTATTATACTTTTATAACTAATTTATTTATTTTTATTCTTTTAGTTAAGAATAAAAAATAACTTATAAAAGTTATTAATACTTTTATTAATTAATATAATAAGGTAAATAAGGATATTTTTTAAATAACTTTTAATTAAGTTAAAAACTTTATATTTAACTTTTTTTAAATTAACTTTATATAATATCTAATTATTATTAAATTATCTCTTATAAAGTCTTCTTTTATAAGTATATATAGTATTTTTATTAGCTTATTTTAATACTAATAAGGATTTTAATAATAATAAAAAAATAACTTTTTTAATAATAAATTAAAATATCTTAATATATAAAAATACCCTTTAAATATAAATAATAGAATAACCCTTAATAATATAAATAAAGGTTTATTCTTACTTATTTTTATATTTAATTAGATAAGACTAGTAAATAATACTAATTACTTTTATATATAATATTTAGCTTTATTAATTAAGAGTTATTAAGTATTTATAATATAAAGAAATCTTTTTAAGTTTTTCTTTTTAATATAATATTCTTTTAATTATACTATTACTTTTTAGTAATATATATATTATTATATAAATTAAAAAAGTTATTTACTTATATAATTTCTTTTTCTTATTAATAAGTTTTTTATTTAATTAATCTTTTTATAAATATATTATAAAATATAAGTTAATTAAAATTAACTTAACTATATTATTATTAATATATATATATAATATTTATATTTTTATAATAATAGCTTAGACTTTCTTTTTAATTTTACTTAATATTAATAATTAATTAAGATAACTTTAAATCTTATATAAAGTTTTAACTCTTATTATAACTATTATTAATACTTTTATAATCTTATAAGTATTATAAAGAATATTAAAGTAAGTACTCTTAATTCTTTATTAAATTATAGTTTAACTTAAGTAAAGTACTTAAATATAATACTATATAATACTTAATATCTATAAGTAGACTATTATTTAGGTAAAGGGTTAAGTCCCTTAATATTAACTAATTATCTAAGATACCTTATACCTTAGTTAGAAATTAACTAAATATAATTAAAAATAAAGATATTTAGTATTATTATTAATAACTTTTCTTACTAATACTAATAAATTAGAGAAGACTATAATTTATATTTATAATATAATAGTATAATAAATATATATTATTTTTTATTAATTTCTTTTTTTTATAAGTTTAATATAATTTTTTAGTAAATTTAGATAATATTACTTAGTTTTTCTTAGCCTCCCTCTTTTATATAGTATTTTATTAACTTATAGTTAATAGTTTTATAAGTATTCTTATATATTTACTAGGTTTTCTTCTATTAACTACTTATTATATTTTACTAACTATTCTTTTTATTTTATTAAGAAAAGTATTAATTAATTTATAATTTTATATACTATAATATTCTTAACTTTTTATTTTTCTTTTAAGTTATTAAGTTTTAATATTAATAATAATTTATAAGGTTCCCCTTTTTAAGGTTTTAGTAAACTAATATAGAATATATTATAAATTTAAGAATATTACTCTAATAAAGCTAATTAATATACCTATATACTAATTTTCTCTAATACTTATAATAACTTAATATATTATAATATTAATTTATTCTATATTATTTTAAACTTAAAGTTCTTTATAAATAATATAATTAAATCTCCTTAAGATAATTTAAATAACTAATACTATTAGTTATAATTATATATTTATTATTATATTACTTATTATTAGTATTCTTTTATTTTCTTTCTAGACTTTAGTAATTTTTCTACTTAAGTTCTTAACTTTAATAACTCTTCTTTTATAAAATTAGCTTTAACTTAAATCCTAAGTTTAAGATAATATCTAAATAATAAGTATAATAGTAAATTACTTATTATATTATTTTATATATTATTATATATATATTAAGTTATTATTAATAAGTATAGCTAGTTATATTATACTTTTATTATAAAGTAATATAAGTAATATTCTAATATTTAGTTTATTTTTTTTATTTATTTATTTATTTAAGAATAAAATATTATAAATAGTTAATATTAAATATTTAAAATATTATATAACTTTAATTAAAATTTACTTATAAATAAAAATCTTTAATTTAATATAATACTATTAAGTATACTATATAATAGCTTAACTTTATTATAAAATAGCTTTACTAACTATATAACTATTATATTAATATTTATTATAAAAAAAAGACTATACTTTATATATTTATTAATAATAACTAAGATTAAGTTTATTTACTTAGTTTTAATATATACTAGTAATAGTCTTATAATAAAATCTATTATTAATTATAACTAAGGTCTTAAGAGGATTAGTAATAACCCTAATTTACTATATAGCTTATATTATTTTATTATAATAACTTAATATATTATATATATAGTTATATAATTTACTATATCCTTTTATATATTTTATTAAAAGAAGTTTTAATATAAAAGGTTTATTATTTAGTTAATACTAAAATATCTTACTAGTAGATTATTATAATAAGTTTATAATAGTTTATAAACTAAGTCTAGGTTTTTTAAGATATAAATCCTCCCCTTAAACTAGAGTAACCTTATATTAGTAATTTATTATAAATACCCTTTAACTCTAATAACTAATTACTTCTTTTTTTAGTAACTTAAGTCTTTATTTTAAATATATAAAATAATAATATATAAATCTATATTTAAAATCTTATATATTTATATATTTATAATTATAATAAGTATATAAGCTCTTAAGTTATTAAATTACTATTAATTCTTTTCTTAATTTAATAAAGAACTACCTTATAAATAACCTATAAATTCTTAACCTACTTTTAGTATCTTACTTAAGTTTATAAAGTTAAATATAAATAAATTTATTTTTTACTTATCCTTACTTTAAATTATAATTATAATTATAAATACTATTTTCTTTTATAAGTTATTAACTAACTTTAAGTTAAGGCCTTTATTTAATATATAGTTAGGCTATTATAAGAGAGTATTAATAAGATTTACTTTACTAGCTTAATACTTTATTATAAATTAAAATAATATAAAGAATATATATTATCTTATTTACTTTTTATAACTTTAATTAACTAGTCTTTATTTAAGTATTATCTTTATTTTTTAAAGTATTTAATTATTATAAGTATTTTTTAATTATTAATTATATATTATTACTTAGTCTTAATAAACTTCTTTAATTAAAATATAATAAAATAATATTAGCTTTTTTTATTTATATATAAAATAATATTAAAGATATTATCTTTTAAAGTATTTATTTTTAATTTAACTTTTTTCTTTAGATTATAATATAAAAGAAGGGGTATACTTTAAAAAGCTATTCTTAACTTATTAAAGATATACCTCTTAGTTATATTAAAGTTAACTTTCTCTAATTTCTTATTCTTTATTAGTCTTTTTAATTAAGTTATAAATAATAAGGTTTTTTATAAATAATTCTTAATAAACTAATAATAAAAATTATAAAAGCCTAAAAATACTTAAATTTCTTAAAAGGTCTTTAATTTTAATTACTTTTAAATTATTTATATCTTTAATATATTTATTTAAATTTACTTTTTTAAAAAAATAAAGCCTAAGAACTTTATTTTAGATTTATAAAAAATATATTTTAATAGCTTTATATATAATTTAGCTTTTCTTAACTTATTTAATATCTTCTTTAAATATTTTATATACTTTTCTTAAGTTTAAAAGAATATAAAGATATTATTAAAATATATTATATAAATTTTATTAAGTAAACCTTTTATTACTTAATATATATAATTTTAAAAAATAACTAAAGTATTTATTAATTTAAATAATATAATAAAGAATTTATAATAATTATATTAATTATTAAAAGTAGTTTTTTATTTATCTTCTTTTTTAATTTAAATATAATAGTAAATATTTTTAATATTTAACTTAAAAAAGAACTTTATATTTAAAATATAATTTAAGATTTTTATAATTAAAAGTAAAAAGTACTAATTCTTCTAAGTAATTTTATTAAGGCTTTTATAATTAATATATAATTAAAGTATTTTATTTAATTTTAATATAAATAAAATAAGTAATTTAGTAAAACTAATAAAATAATAAATTTATCTCTTTTTAAGGTATTATTAATAAACTCCTTAAAGGTCTTTAATTCTTAAGAAAAGAAAAGGTAAATAGGACTATATAAAAATATAGTCTCCTCTTTAAGATTAATTATATAATTAGTTTTTTTATATTTTAGAATAATTCTTATTTTAAATATATTAAATATATTTATATATCTTTATAATTCTTTTAGAATTTAATAAATTTAAAAGGTTTTTAATTTATCTTTATTTTTATTAAAAAGTAAGAGTAGCTTTAGTACTTTTATAATTATATAAATAAAGGTAATATCCTTTAATTTCTTTATAAACTTTTAAGGGGTATTAAGTTAAATTTAGGTTTTTTATATTTTAAAAAACTAATACTTCTTTTTTATATTAATAAAGATATTTTATTTTTTTAAAGTAAGTTTACTTAATATTAATAAATACCTCTTCTTATTAGCCTCTTCTAGTAAATTACTAGTTAAATATTAGCTAATAAATATCCTTATAATTACTTAATAATTAATAAAGATAATTAGTACTTTATATAAAATATTAAGTTATATTTATTATTTTAAAATAACTTAGATTATTAGACTTTTAGTTTCTTAAAATTACTTTAATTATAGTTATTATACTAGCTCTTAACTAATTAGACTAGTTCTTTCTTTTATATTAAAAATTATAAAAATATAATAACTTATATTCTTTATATTTTCTTTTATTAATAAAAAGATATTTATAACCTCTTTAGGATTAGGCTTTTAGTTTATATATTTCTTTATAATATCTAAAATATAAATATTTTTATTTATTTTTATTAATTTAATAAATAATTAAATTCTTTATTATAAATAATTTATTAGAATAATATAAGGAATAATAAAATTATTTACTTATCTTTTTTTATAAGTAATTTAGTATTAGACTTCTTTTTAAGGTATTTTAGAGAAATATAACCCTTTTTATTATAATAGTAATAATATATAGGTTTATTTAACTTCTTATAGTCTCTTTAAAATCTTCTTTTTTAGATTTATAGTTTTTTATAAGAAGATCTTATAAGTTTTACTATTAAAGAGAATAATAAGATTAAATTTTAACTATATATTAAGCCTTTTCTTTTCTTTAAAGGCTTCTCTTTTACTAAATATTTATTACTTTAACCTTTTTTTAACCTAGTTTTTTATATATATATTATTATTAAAATAACCTCTTCTTATATTTTTAGGTTTTTATTTACTTAAGTAATTATATATTATTATAATTATAATTATAGTTTAATTAAATATTATTATACTTTTTTAGATTTAAGTAAAGTTAATAATTTCTTTTTAAGAGTATTAAAATATAAGTAGAATTTTATTAAATATTATTTAAAATATTAATAAGCTAATTTAAATATTATAATAATATTTATTTTTAAATTTATAGAGTTTTTAAATAGGTTTTTACTTTATTTTAAAAAGTATTCTTAATTTTATAAATAAAATATTTATTTAATTATTAAATTATTAATAATATATTAGTCTTAATAAATATAATTATTTATATTTATATATTTTTAAGTATAAATAATTTATATTATTTCTTTTTTAAATTTTTAAAAATTAGTTATAAAAGTTTATTATAAATCCTATTTTTATTAATTATAAACCTAAAAATTATAATTATTTAATAACTTTATAATATTCTTAATATAAAACTTATATTAATATAAATACTTTTTATTATTTTTATTAGAGAAATAGTATTTTTTATTATTTATTTTCTTTTATAACTTTTAAAGTTCTTTTTTAAAAGCTTTTTTTTATTTTACTTAATAAATTTCTTATTAAAGATTTTATTTTTCTTTATTTATTAAAAAGGATATACTTTTATACCCTTATTAAATAAGCTTATTTACTTTATTAAGAGTATTATTTTTTATTTATAAGTAAGGTTTAAGATTAAGGGTAAATTAATATTATTTTCTTAAAGATCCTCTTTAACTTAGGCTTTTAGAGTTAATTAGCTCTTAAATCTATTTTTCTAATAATTAGTTTATTTTCTTAAGTAATTTAAGGTAAAAGCTTTAAAATTATAATAGTATAAAATAAGCTAAGTAAAGAAATAAGATTATAAAAATAAAAAATAAGAAAAAATATATTTTATAAGTTCTTAAAATTAAAGCTTAATAAACTTTATCTTTTTAATATTATTTTCTTTATATATATTCTTTTATAACTAAAGTTATAACTTAACTTTAACTTTTTATTAAACTAATATTAAGTTTATCTTAAGACTTTATTCTTAATAAAGTAAAGTCTCTTTTATTAGTTACTTAGTTAATAACTTATCTTTAAATATTTATTAAGTTATAATTAATTTAATAATAAATATATATATTAGTAAGCTTATTCTTTTTAAGTATATAAATTTATTAAATTATAATTAACTTAACTATTTTTATTATAATTATAGAATTAGTAACTTACTATTAAGCCTTTATCTTCTTATACTTTATTTATACTTCTTAATAGTAATATAGGCTAGGTATTATAATTTAAAAAGGATTACTTAAATAACTAAAATTTTAACTATTTTTATTTATATTAACTTATAATTATTATTCTTATTTTTTTTTTAAATAATATTATAATAATATTAAAAGACTATAATTAGTCTTAAATTCTATTATTACTAGTATTAGTATTACTTTTTAGTTATTTATATAATTTTCTTTTATATAATTTTTACTAATTAAATAATATTATAATTATTAAAAGTAACTTTTTTAATAAATATTAACTTAATAATAATTAAATAATTATATATTATTAAATTATTTATATTAAAAGTTATTATTAGTTTTTATAAGCTTTAAGGCTTTAAAAGATTAGTTTTTAAAAAGTTAATTATATATTTAAAAATAATACTAAAATAATTATTATTTTAAGTAATAAATAAATATATAAAATAGTTTATAATATATATAATTACTTTTTTTAAGTTATTTAATTCTTTAATATTAAATAACTAATTAAAAAAAATTTAAAAAAAGTTTATTTTTATTAAAAGCTTTACTTACTTAAGAATTTAGTAATATTCTTTTAATTTTAAACTTTAAATAATAACCTTCTTTTATTAATAAAGATATTTATAATAACTATTAAAAGATTAAAATTAAGAATTTTAATAACTAAACTTTAATTTTATAATAAATATAAATTTTATAATAAAATAATAATTATTATAATATTAAATATAACTAAAATACTTTAATAAGTATATTTTAAACTTATCTTTAGTATTTAAAAATATAATATTATTTTCTTTATATTATTAAGTTAAATAATATATATAAAACTAATTATTTTAAAATATATTTATTTTAAGTTATTAACTTAAGTAATTAGAATTTTATTATTAATTTTTACTAAAAGCCTATTAGTAATAAGACTTCTAAAGCTTATAATTAGCTTATAATTTAACTTAAGAAATTCTAATAAGATCTTAATATCTTTTATTTTATTATTATTATAATAAATAATAAATTTATATTTAAAAAAGCTTTTTTAATAACTTAACTAAATATTTAATAATAATAATATATTTTTTATATTTATAATAATATTTAAGTTATAATTAATATTTAATAAATTAAATTAAATAATAATAAAGAACTAAAAAAAATAAAGTTAAAATAATTATAAGTCTTAGAAATTAATATTTAATAATAATTAATAATATTTATAATAAAATAAAGATATTATTAATATAAAAAAGGTAATTTAAATATTAATAAAAACTAAATTTAAAGAAAATTAGAAAATAAAAAAAATATAATATTAAAAATAATATATAATTTTATAATATATTATAATAAAATACTTTTTAATAAAATATTAATAATTTTTTATTTTATTTTAAAAAATACTTTTAATTTTATAAATAAAATAAATATATTATTATTATATTTATTATTAAATTATAATTAAGTTATTTAAATTTTTAATTTTAATTTTAATAATTATTATAAATATTTTTATTAATAAAAAAATTATAATTTAAAATATATTTTATAAAAAATATTATTAAACTTTTTAATTAATAATAAAAAATTATATAATATTTATTTAATTAATATTTATTATAAAAGTTATTTTTAATTATTATAATATTATTAAATTAATAAAAATATTATAAAAAAAATAATATAATTTTATAAATACTTAAATAATAATATTAATTATAATATTAAAAGAATTTAAAGTTAATTATAGTTTTTTAATATTATTATAATATTATTTAAAAAAAAGATAATAATAATACTTATAAATTAAAATAAATAAAAATATTAAAAATCTAATAATTAAAATAATTCTTTTTAAATATATTATATTTAATATATATTTATATTAAAAAAAAAGTATTATACTAATATAAGTAAAATATAAAATATATAATTTTATATAAGTAATAAAATAATTTTATATAAATAATAATACTTTTATAATATATCTCTTTTATAAGTATATATATTATTAATATTTAATATTATAAATTAATAATACTTAGAAACTTTAAAGTAAAATAGTAGATGTGAATATTTTAGTTATACTCTACCTAGTATACCCCTTCTAAGCGGAGGAGTATTATACTACGGCAGAATAGTATATATAGTATATCGTATAAAGTCAAGAGCAAGAAAATGTCTGGCTTGTCGTTCCTTAGCTTTGTGTAGGATTGCAACGCAGATCTTTCAAAAAACTGATCATCCGATAACGCCATTCCCCCATTCTTAAAACGTGTCCTCTGCCTGCGCCTGATGACTGTAGGCCGTCAATGCCCCCCCCCCCCTTCCCGAAATTACTTTTGATTCGCCTGCCGTTAAACGTGAACAAACAAAAACCAGTCAGGGGAGCCTAGTTGAGTTGCTGGCACCAGTCTCGAGTACACCAACGCGTTTCTTGAGAGTATCAACCTCTTCGGCCAAGCCTTTTAGCTTTTCATCCATGGCTTGGATATACGCCCAGACACCTGGATCACTCTGGGCAAACATGTTTGATTCGGCTGGGGATCTCGCATGATTGTTTCCAGCCGTTGTTGGCGGCCCTGGGAAACTAGGATGAGACAGAGCTGGCAGCTTAGGTCTCTGCCCGAGAGGTGGTGACTGACGCCGCGTAGACTGTGCTTGCTGATTCTGTTGAGGAGATCGAGGCCGACCGCTGGCAGCTAGTTCATGAGCTGGAAGCGCCGGACTCAAAGCCTTGGGACTCTCTGTCATGGTGTTTTGAGAGTACAAACCAGTGTTTCCACAGCCTGTAGTGGCGGACGACACGCTCGTATTTCCAGTACGGGCCGTGCCCGTGCTATTAGGAACCGATGAAGCCGTACTGTTGCTCGACTGTGTCTTGCTCACATTGGGTGGGTAAAGTCCACTAGTTATGTTGGCAGCAGGTCGAGGTCCCGATGGAGGGTACGTGCGTGACTGTGCCGAGTATTGGTCAGGCTGGTGGCCACCAGTGGGAAGACTTTGTCGACGCAGCTCTTCCTCGTCGCCGTGGTCGTAAGTCATACCGGACATTGCAGAATCGTCAACTTCGGCAATGCTGCCATCGATTTCATCCCCTTCCGTGAAGCTACCTAAGCTGAATCTGCGACCGGCACAACCGCCAGCACCTTTTGCATGTCTCGCGAGGGCGTCTCCTCTAGCAAACTTTCGATCACATTTAAGGCAAATGTGAGGCTTCTCTCCAGTGTGAAGTTTGCCGTGGCGCTTGAGATCATGCAAACGACGAAAGCGCATTTGACATTCGGTGCACACATAGGGTTTTTCTTGGCTATGTGTAAGCAAGTGGCTTTTCAGGTTGTGATGTCTCGTGAATTCGGTATTGCAATAAGGGCACCTGTGCTTTTTGGTGCCCGAGGATGTTGGCGAGCCTTGAACGGGCGATGGGATAGGGTACGTCATTCCACTATGGTTATTACCAAGATGAGAAGTGGCGAAGGATGAGCCGGGATATGGCAAGGAGCCGGGCTGGTGCCGCCCTTCCTGGCCATCAACATGCTCGGGTGAGAGATGCTCCCCGTCATCAACGTCCATAGGGCCTGGGCTGGCGACAAGCTGTTGAGCAGTAGTGTTTGATGTTTGGTCGGGGGCGACATCGGCGACGCTCCCTTCTAGGCGGGCTGCACTATTGGCAGCAGCAGCAAGAGCGCTGGCCGCCTTGGCCGCTGGCTCCATTTCAGCGGTAGGCGCAAATTGGGGTGCGTCTGTTGTGCGGCTCATTGGTTCGATTCCGCCTGACATGAGTGAAGTTAAGGCTTTATGGCTCGGGTTCTCCGTTGTTGGTAGTTGAATTCTGACAGCGTCTCGTTCTTGAAGTCTTTTGCGGTGCAGATCTTCAAGGGCTACTGCGCCAGTGAATTGTAGGAAAGGGGAATGAACGTGGGCGAAGGCGATGCGAGCGGTTTTGGCAGGGGATTCGAAAGGATCGGCTCGGTTAGAAGGCGAGGTGGGAGAGAGCAAATCCCTTTCGTGCTGTCGTTTGGTGCCGGCCCGGGCAGCTGGATCAGAATGGGAAGCGTCGGGCAGAAGGTTCTGGGGGCGCACTGCGGTAGAAAGATGAGAGGTGGCGTCAATGTCGCCTCCGGTTGATGCCATAAGACTCAAGTCCGAGAGAACAAAGCGGCGCAACAGAAAGACGAAGCGCGGAAAGCATTCAAATGACGGACGTCAGAGCGGGACATCAAGCAATCATGTCGCCTGCCCTCTAGTGTAGATTTGGCGAAGCGAAACGAACGTGTGGCTGATGAACGTGGCGAAAGCTGGTGGATGATTAATTTTTTTTTTTTGTTAGGTGCTGGTTGACTCGCGCGCGGAATGCACGTGAGAGGCAAGGGCGAGGACGTAGTGGCGACACGTACAAGCAGCAGCGAGCAAGGCGACGAGTTAGGATAGGATTGATGCGCAAGCAATGGGAAGGATACGTGGAACGATAGTAGGTCGGGTAGTGGCGCGTTGGATGTAGGTAAAGAGCAACAATTGTCAGTGACGTTAGGAAGGAGGAAGAAAAGGTGACGGTTACTGGGGCTGGGTGCTGCGCAAAGGCCGCTAAGCAGGGCTGGCGCCTGGAAGAGCGCGGGCTGGGGTGGGACATCACTCACCAGCCGGCACAACGCAGCACAACTTGCGCAAGCAACAGCAGCGCAGTAGGAAGAACCGTGGAAGGTGCTAGGGGTTAGAAGATGTGGTGTGCACTATACTAGGTGCGAAATACAAGTAGAGATGCATTTATCCAACACACCACGTCTACGATTGCGCTTACGCGCGAAGTTCATGTTCGTCTTGCACCACGGATTGGCGGCCGCCGGTCGGTGTGGGGCGAGTAGAGACGTTGACATGTACCAGCTACCTGTCGGCAAAGACGAAAGCGCCACCAGAGGCATTGGCCAGGGCTAGAGGACAAGAGGAAAAACAGAATAAAGCGCCCCCGTTGTGAATAGTCGCAAGAGGGACCAGAGGTTGATTCATCTTGTACTTTCTGCACAACAGATGCTGTGGCTGGCCAGCTGATCACGCCGTCGTGATCTTACTCTCTCGTACCAGCTATGTGCTCGGGTCAGCAGTACTATTGGCCCACCCCAATTGCACTGCCCAACTGCTTACCAGCGTGTTGCCCGTCAACCTGGCCAAACTCATTCTTTACTTGGTTGTGAAGTGCACCGACTCGCTCGCCAGTCTTTGGCCGAGTACTGCCGTGGCGCAGACAACTGCGTTACCGGACCCAATCTACTCCTGCTTAACCCATTGTAGACAAGACAAACGTGAACACCTCTCAACAATCTCTCGTCCGACATGTGCCAACATCAAGTCTGCTAACTGTAACCGGACCCGACGATACCCGCCTACATAGAGCATACCTTGCGTAAATAACCATAATCAGCGTGCTCTGTCAATGCGCTCCTCTCCCTCCAATGGTTCCGCCGCGCGTCCAGCATGGGGCGCAGTCTGTGGGCCAAACTCGAATAAATATCTGTGCCAGCAGAGCAATCGGCATAGCTTGTTGCTGACCCCAACCTCCCACCGCCTGAACTGGCATCAGCAAAGGCCAATTGTGGGCATAGCGGCCAGTTAGCTGCCCACTACAGTTGTGGCTGGAGCGTTTGCGAGCAACTGGCAAGGCTACCACATCATCACGCAGGCGAGGCTGGACAACAGTTGTCATTGTACAGACATAAAAGCAGCTCTTCGCACAGCCCTACTGGCTTGAAAGGCATAACTTCAGGTTCTGCTTCGTTGCCATATCGCCCGTTAATAACCCTTTATAACACCAGTACAGACCCTATTACGAACAGTTAACAATAAGAGGCCTTAACAGCATCTGATAACAAGCACTACCTCCTATCCCTTTAACTATAGTAAAGAAGCAAGCGGTTACTCGCCCCCTTTTTTTAAGGTTTTAATATAAATATAATATAATATAAGGGTTTTATTATATCTAAATAAATAAATAAAATACTATTAATTTAAAAGAGAATTCTTTAAAAAAAAGATATAAATAATTTTATTAATAAAGTTTTATTTTTATAACTAAATTTTAAAATTATTTTAATTATAAAAAAAATATTTATATAAAATAATAAGTTTAAAAATATATTTATAATTTAATAAAAGTCTTTTTAAACTTATAATATTAATTTAATTTAATATTATATACTTATTAAAATAAAAAGTAAAGATAATATATATAATATAATTATTTATATATTTAAAAATTATTAGTACTTTTAATATAATATAGTTAAATAGAAAACTTAAGTATTTATTAATTAGCTTTAATTTAATTAACTTAAATCTTTATAAATAATTTACTTATTTTTTTATTATAATTAAAGAAATATATATTTAACTAAGAATATAATAGTTTATTATTTTATATTTAATAACTTTATTTAATATAATATTTATTTTTAATCTTAAAACTAAGTTTTAAATAATTAGTATTTATAAAATATTTATATTTTTAAATTAAAAAAGTATATTAAATTTTATTATAATTATTTATAAAATAATATTTTAAAAGTTTAAATTTTTAATATTAAAAGAAAAGCTTTAAAATAAATAAAGTTTTTTTAAAAATAATATATTTATTTTTTATAAATAATAATACTTTTTTTAATAAAAAATAAATTAATAATATATTTTCTTTTATTTTTAATAAATATTAT